>JAVYIG010012995.1:0-49961 GCA_035222895.1 Strongylocentrotus droebachiensis | reverse complement strand
CACGAGGATCGAGCAAGAATACCGACGCAGCTGACCCGACACAGCAACATATTTATGCGTGTCTTTCTTGCTCCCTCGACAAGACGAGTGGGGGGGGGGGGGGGGGGGGGGCAAATTTTTACCGACAAAATTAAATGTCCAATATCTACAAACTTAACCCTATAAACCCGGGGCCGAAAGCTAAATTATTTTTCCTATGGACTATCTATAGTACTTGCGTATGCGCAAATGGTCATTTTCCTCGACGACATAAATATATGAATCATTTCGTCTACTTATTCAGCATAATAGCTATATTTTAATGCAGGCACGGAGCTAGGATCTTATTTTAGGGAGGGGCGGTAGAGAGCAAGCGAATCACTTAAAGAGCGCGCGAAACGCACTCATTGGGGGGGGGGGGGGGTGGGTGATAGGCCTCCCGCGCGAAGCGCGGAAGCTTAAACGTTACCTTAAATTATTAGGAAAAAAAAGACGATTTATTGTACCGTTCTCGACATTTAATCCTTGTCTGAATGAAGTTTCCCCCCCGCCCTCCCGCGCGAAAGTTTTGACGTTTCATTACATTATTATAACAAGAAGACGATTTGCTGTACCGTTCTCGACTGTTAAGGGTAAAAACCAGTATTGAAAACGCCCCAATTTCAAAAAATGAAATGGAAGCTTTCATTACCAATCATGTGAAAGAATATGTTTTGACTAATACATGATGATAAAAAAAATTGCCGGAAAACCGCCTACTAATTCATATATTTGGTAAATTTGTTTCTCTCATGGACTGTGAGAGATATAGGGTAGTCCCATATACATCTTTCTGTGTATAGTGCTTGTAAATTTACGAAGAATGGGCCAAATTTCTTATCATTTTGATGATTCCAGAACCTTGCAGATGCTAGATGCTAGATGATCAACCTTTTCTGATCGATTTCACAACGTTTCTTTCACAATGCAATTGCATGATCATAACTGGTCTTTACCTTTAATCCTTGTCTGAATTCAGTTTCTCCTCCTCCCGTACAGCGCGGAAGCTTTGACGTTTCCTTAAATTGTGAGAAAAATGCAGACGATTCGGTGTACTTTCTCGACTATGAATCCTGAATTCAGTTCTCCCCCTCCCGCGCGAAGCGCGTAAGTTTTGGCGTTTCATTAAATTATTAGAGAAAGTAGACGATTCGTTGAACCGCGCTCGACTCTTAATCCTTGTCTGAATGAAGCTTCCCCCTCCCGCGCGAAGCGCAGAAGTTTTGGCGTTTCATTAAATTATTAGAGAAAGTAGACGATTCGTTGAACCGTGCTCGACTCTTAAAGGCACACTGCCATACTTGTAGCTCCTTGCTCCCTCTATATAGAAAACTTCCCCAATCGGTGCCTGTTGGTCCCCCATGATCCTCTTTTTCTTATGTTAAATGAGAGCTGAGTTAATGAGATAGCCACCTGTCACAGTGACCTCGATGGCTCTCTGTGTGGTCTAATCCCTTCTGGCCCAGTAGTGGTGACGGTCTTTAATCCTTTGACGTTTCATTAAATTATGAGAAAAAAGCAGACGATTCGATGTACTGTTTTCGACTCTTAATCCCTATCTGAATTCAGTTCTCCCCCTCCCGCGCGATGCGCGGAAGTTTTGGCGTTTCATTAAATTATTAGAGAAAGTAGACGATTCGTTGAACCGTGCTCGACTCCTAATCCTTTTCTGAATGAAGCTTCCCCCCTCCCGCGCGAAAGTTTTGACGTTTCCCTAAATTATTCGAGAAAGAAGACGATTTTTGTACCGTTCTCGACTCGTCTAAATTAAGTTTGCCCCTTCCACGCAAAGCGCGGAATCTTTGGCGTTTCATTACAATATAGAGAAAGGAAAACGATTCGTCATACCGTTGTTGACTCTTAAACCTTGTTTGAATTTAGTTTCCCCGAAAATTTTAAACCTCTGATTTCTTTAGCTGATATTATAGGAAAGTGAAACGAGAAAATACAAGTATTGTAGTTTTAGTCACTCTCGAAGTCGTCACAGCGGATAAAAAATCACAGTTCGTAGGGAAAAAAACTTGTCGGCCGACCGACAATATACATCTCACCGACTTCAAACTTCTGCATTGATATTAGTACACGAGGATCGAGCAAGAATACCGACACAGCTGACACGACACACAGCTGACCCGACACAGCAACAAAATTGACCGTGTCTTTCTTGCTCCCTCGACGAGACGACTCCACCGAACAACCCCCTTCTCTCTTTTACTCCCACTCCTCTTCTCTCAGGCTATTACCTCCCCCACTCTCCTCTTTCATCCCCCGTTTCTTTTGTTTCCCGTTTCCTCTTTGTTCTTCTTGTTTTCCTTTTATTTCTTTTATTTCTTTTCCCTTTTTTCCTCTCCTCCCTCTTTTTTATTTTCTCTCTCTCTTTCTTCTCTTTTCTTTCCTTTCTTTTCCTTTCTTTGTTTTCTTTTCCTTTTCTTTTTTCCTTTCTTTCCCTTTCCCTCTCTTTTTTTCCCTCCCCTTTTCTCTTTTTTCCCGACGGCAGCGCAATTTTACCGACAAAATCCTGACAGGTGGGGGGGGGGGGTGTCGCACCCCCACCCTCCCCCTTTGGCGATGCCCCTGCTTACCTCCCCTCTCTCTCTCCTCTCTTTCACCCCGTTCTCTCTCTCTCTCCTCTCTTTCACCCCCCGTTTCTTTTGCTTCCCTTTTATCTTTTTTTTTCTTTTCCCCCTTTTATTTCTTTCCTTTTTTTCCTTTTCTTTTTTTTTTCTTGCCCTTCCCTCTCTTTTTCCCTCCCCCTTTTCTCTGTGTCGTTTCATTTATTTATTAGAAAAAGAAGACGATTCGTTGTACCCTGTTTGACATTTAATCCTTGTCTGAACTCAGTTCCCCCCCCCCCCCCTCACGTGGAAGCTTTGACGGTTATTAAATTATAAGGGAAAGATGACGATTTTCCCCTCCCACGCGAAGCACTGAAACTTTGACGTTTCATTTAATTATTTGAGAAAGAAGAGGATTCGTTGTACCGTTATCGACACTTAATTCTTGTCTGAATTTAGTGACCAGTGACCCCCCATCCCCTCCCGCGCGGAGCTCGGAAGCTTTGACTTTCCATTCAATTATTACTCTTAATCATTGTCTGAGTTCATTTTTGCCCTTCTCGCGCGAAGCCCGAAAGCTTTGACGTTTTATTAAATTATTAGAGAAAGAAGACGTTCCGTTGTACCGTGGTCCACTTTTAATCTTTGTCTGAATTCAGTCCCCCCCCCCCCTACTCCCGCACAAAGCGCAGAAGCCTTCATGGTTATTACATTATTAGAGAAAGAAGACGATTTGTTCTACCGTTCTTGACCCATAATCATTATCTGATTTTTTAAAAAGTTTTACTTTGTCTGAGAAAAAAAATCACATTTCGGAGGGAGAACAAATTTGCCGGCCGACAGACATATTTCAAACTTCTGCATTGATATAGTTTACGAGGATCGAGCAAGAATATCGACATAGCTGACCCGACACAGCAACATAATTATATATGCGTATCTTTCTTGCTCCCTCGACGAGGCGACTCCCCTAACAACCCCCCCCCCCCCTCTCGCACTATAGGCTCTAACTCTCTTGTATCCCCCGTTTCTTTTGTTTCATTTTTTCTTTATTTTCTTCTTTTCCCGTTCTCTTTCTTGTCTTTCTTTCCATTCCTTTCTTTCCATTTCCCTTTCTTTTTCCCCTCTCCCATTTCTTATTTTTCCTGACGGCAGCGCAATTTCACCGACAATATCCTGACAGGTCTAAAGGGGGAGATGTCGCACCCGTCCCCCCCTGTTTTTAAGCGACGCCCGCCCCTGCCTGCACGTACTCATTGTTTGCAATGTCATAGCAGCGCCCATTTGACACTAAGACTGCACGGCTCAAGAAAAAAAAACACGAGGTATGAGATGACAATTACCATTAATTTATGTTAATGAAGTGCAATCAAGACTATATAATACTAACTGGATTAAAAGAATACACTTTTAAAAAAAATAACAGACGAGTTATATTTTCCCTAGTTGTCATATTCCTAAAATCGTTGCGCACCCTACTTGTCAATATAATTATGTATACTGTAATTATCATCATTAATTTAATGTCCACCGTTAAGCTTTACTCCAAGAAGGGGGGGGGGCCTCATTATGTACCCGGTTTCGCATAATAGCATTTACGTGGGAATATATAGTGTCTCTGTATTTCAATATATGTCCTCCAGGTAAAGGAATGTCGACTATCTACTGAAATGACTGCCAGGATATGGTCCTGTCTCAGATCTTTCACCTCACTAGACCATATCACCATCTCAGACTCCTCTCTCAGTTTTCCTCCATCTCCTCCCGAGTTTCCATCCGTCACAAAGCTATCAGCTAAGAGAGTGACGTCACAAAGCTACGAAGGTCTGCTTGCATCGCTTCCTGGCTTGATACGTATCGATATCACTATCGATGATGCAGAGAGAGACATATCTCAGATCACGGCTTGTCTTCGTCGGACCACCAGAGGACAGCAGCTCACACGCATCAAGCTTACAGCACCGCCATGGCTCCCATCAGAGAAGAAGCGTGTATCGAGAGAGACGATGAGAGGACTGGGTCTTCTGATCGGAGAACACACCAAGAACCTGCAGCGGCTAGTTCTGGACTGGGTGAAGTGCTCAGATGAGGAAGACTTGGTTTACCTCATCAAGTGCTGCAGACATGTGAAGACGATGTCAAAGCTGTGGTAGGTTCTTGTTCAAATCTTGTTTAAAATAGATTAAAATCCTACTAGAACATCCTGTTAGTTAGTCTTTCCTGAAAAAGCATAATGATACGAATGCGTGAAGGGATGCAAAGGTTAAAACGTGGGTGTTAACTTCCAAGACGATGTTTGACTGAAAGTTAGGATGGGTTTTGTTTGATTATCGCTCTCAATTGTTATTTTAGAATTGTTAATGTACACTGTACAGTAGCAATGAATATAATTTGAATGCTTGTAATAAAAATTAAAAGTTGTATGCAGTTGAATGTATTATTAATATTATACACCGTCGGAAACTAAATTAATGTAATTACATGTACCGGGGTCCTATTGACCTAACATTCAAACCATATCCTTATACTAGGCCTACTTATACAATGAATTGTCATTATCATGAATAATTATTATTATCATTATAATCATTACGATTATCATTTTCGCCCATAATTCGACTCATAATTTGTGATTTTGTAAAGTTAAAACAATGCCAATCTAGGGGAAATGACTAGTTTTCACGATTCACACCCCCCCCCCCCCCCCCCCCCCCCCTCCGGAGGGTGATCCTGTGACTCATCATTTAAAATTAATTTCGATTTTAAATATCTTTGAAAATATATATTTGTATTAAAGGCTGAATCACTTTTGGCTTAAAACTGATGCTCGTGAGCTGTTTCATTGAATCAAGTTTAGGCTAAAATCGATGTTGATAAATGTTTGGTTAAATGTAAAGGGCTCTGTGATCAAGGCTAGTCGATGTTAGGTCAATCGACCACAACATTGCGTCGCTAAACTACTGCAAGAGAGGTCCTCAAAAAGTAAGTAAATTCCATTTTTCTTCTAAAATATTCATTCTGTTGATAACAAATTGTTATTTTGGTAGAAGGAAAGTATTCTTCTCATGTTTAACCGAATTATATTCGAAATAAATATCAACTAGGTCTAATACTAGTAATAATAGGGTCTAGTATTCCCCAACTGAGCTGAGCTAAGATAGTAAGAATGGGCGAATTGCACCGGTTCATGCATTTCCGTCCCATTCATGGCATGCATGTCCAACTGTACTTGTCTAATGACGTTGGATATTTGGTTAGGACAATTAATTCTCAACATTTCAAAACACCACTGTACAAAACCCAACTGATTTCACTCAAAATAAGTACTTTAGTGACAATTAATGACACCTAAATAGCAATAAAATATAATTTTTTCAACTTACTGATGTTAAAAAGAATAATTTAAAAATTAAAATTGTAAGCCTAGGATCTAGTGTCAAATTTACCGATCAGCCACATCGGTGCTATTGTCTGCAGTCAATGCAATAGTGTGTGGTGTGTGTATGTGTGCATAATACCTGCCTCTCGGAAAGTATGCAGTGCTAAAGGTCAATACGTATTAGCATTGACTCTCTATGCTTTGCTGGAGTGGTTAGGACAGGTCCAAATTCATCAAGAAATATAGTTTATTCTTGTATTTGATAACAAAAAAGTCCACCACGGCTTTAGGAGTCATCGCAGTGTATGGTTGCTGATACATTTAGTGGCAGTGCTTATAATTGGAGATTGAGACTAGATCTAGGCTAGTTTAGAACTTAGATTCCAAATCTAGACTCAAGTCTAGGCCTAGACTATAGACTCTACTTTGTTTTTTGCCGGTAGGCAGTGCGGTGGCCCTTGTTTAATGTTGATATTATGGAAGAAAATTGGTCTCCACATTTTCAGACCCAAGACCAAGTTAGATCTTGATTAAGAATAAGACCTTAATGTAGATTTAGTCTAGGCCTACATGATATTGCTAGATAGTAGATATAGGGTAGATGTAGATCTAGACCGAGTCTCTACACTGCACCTTTTGTGCAGGATTAACTAAGATACGTTAGAATTTAGAGTTAGTCCCTTAGTCCTAGATCTAGACTAGTTCTACTTGTATTTACTTAACAGTAACAAGTAATAGATTTTAGACTAGATGTAGAATGCTATGTACAGTAGTAGGCTCATGTATCGAGCTTTATATTTGTTTTTCTTCATTTCATTTTTCTTTCAAAGTCAGAGATGGAGTGGACCTGGGCTCTTCAGTCATATCCAAGAAATAGACCTCTACTCTAGTCTAAGACTTCTCTCCAACCTTGTCTTCAACGTCTTGAACTAACTTTTCATCCTACCCCTGCCCCGAGGAAAGGGTTTAGATCTTCATAATGTAATCTGATTCAAGGTGTACTGCAAGATCCTAACATGCTAAGTGGCCTTTTGATGTTCTTATCTTAGCAAAGTTTGAACACCGACATTAAATAAGGGTGAGGTTTTTTCTTCTTTTCTTCTTCTACACCTACATAGAAATAAATTAATTAACTTGTTGTTCAGTTTATAGTCTTGATATTCATTTATGATAAAGGGTTAAGATACCGGATATTGGATTTCACATTAACAAACTGAAATTTCTGTGTTCTTAATCTAAGAAGAAGCCAACCATGAGGTTAAAAACATATATATATTGCTAGATCAGCCAGAATTTGATCAATATTGTACATAGCAAAGGGCAGCATTTAAAATATAATAAGTGATTGAACTCAATGAACATTTGCGTGATGTAAGCTTCTATCTGTTTGTTATATACCAGTAAAGGTATCTATTTTCCTTCTATTCACCAGAGGGTAATTTTAATCAATCTGTGTACAAGAGGGCTTGGTTCAAGATAAGACTATCCAATATTAAAAAACTGTTGTAGATGAAGATTACAAATAAAAGCTCAAGTTCAAGATCAAGATTTTAAGGAAATGTTTGGGATCAAAATCAAAATGAAGATAAGTGCAAAATGTGTATTTAAAAAAAAAGTTCCACATTACACAGTCCATCTTCCAACTTGATATCATTAAGTATATGGGTTGGACCAAAAACATTTTAATTACAATTAGAATCACTGATGAAAATATACTTTTGTTCAGTTGAACACATTTAATAGATTATGTAAAGTGACAAATATTTTTCTGAGCAATTTCTTTGCTCTCTTTATGATATATGTATATCTATGTTTTAAATCCTAGGTTGCAAAGTAATAAGAGCTGTGGCATCTACATGAACTGCAAACTCATGGCATCTGGACTTTCATATCAAAGGTCTTGTCCATCTCTTCAAGTTGAAAAGGTAAGCGGTATCAGTTAACATAATTGATCTTATTAGTATGTTTTGTGCATGTCATCATTGCCATGCCCCTACAGCAATTAATCAGAAAGAATATTTAAAAAAAGTAAATATAGTCTTTGTTAGAGATCTAATTCCGATCTTACCCAATCTATTGTATAAAACATACACACGTGGTTATGAGAATTATTTTGTTCCAAAGCCTAAACAAATATTTCTTTATCTTTAATTAACTTAAACTGCTTTTGTGTCAATATTTGTTAATGAATATTTTTTTATCATTCTACTTTATTTATTTTCCAATCAAAGAAATTGACATGACCAGAAATACAAAAGTTGTAGAAAGATTACACTTATATATATTTTTTTATTACATAACTTTAAATTCTTAATTCTAGACTGCAAAACCTGCATCACCTGCAACACTATGCTTCATATGGAACACCAGCCAGCCTGCAGATACAAGCTCTCTTTTCCAGCTCTAAGCAAAAGAGACCACAATGCTAAACAGTGCGTGGACTTGTCGCTTTTTCAACTACGACTTCCATTGAAACAGATTTTCAGATTAATTCATCTGAAGGTATTAAAAATGCTTCAGTCAGGGTACCATGGGTTTGCCATCAGTTTGCCATGAGTATGAGATTATTGGTTTCATAAGAATTCATCAAGTAAGGTCTAAAGGAACTAAGATTGTCAATGATACTTCCAAGAATTCTATTATTTTAAATAGAATGTCAGAATCTTGCGGAAGAAAGAGCAAAATACTAGTTATAGGATAAAGGATAAAACTAAAGTCATTATCCATATTAAGTTAGCGCTGCTATTTCAGCCTGCACTTTCGAGAAATATCTTATTAAGGGTTGTTGCTGATTTTAAAATCTATGATTCTGTCATGGAGGTTTACTGTTTTTAAACTTACTTTACATAGACAAATCCGTTCATGGTGATGAATCTTAAAATATCAAATCGGAAATTTCAAAGCGGCAAATTAATCTGAGCAGCAGTGGATAAATTTGAGGGCCTATTTGGAACTCTCCCTAGAGGTTTTGTTGGCATGACCATGTGTTGATGATTACCTGTTGATGCCTCAATTGAATATTTTTATCATTTGCCTATTAAAGAACAGCATCAAAATAAACAACTGAATAATGTTACTGCAGTGAAAACATTTTGGCAGGAAATTATATCAACTCGGATTTATATTGTCCTTAGAAAATGTTCAAATCTGATAGAGAAAATCTATAATTAACTTCATATAGACAAACTGGTGTATCATGAAAATACATTTTCACAAACTGCATGACCTCACATGAGAATGTGTATATGCCTTATAGATTAACAACCATATAGGTAAGACCAATCTTTAGCACAAATGTTATTCCTTTAATCTCCATCAAATTACACCGAGTAGACAGTGGCATTTATTAGCTGCAATGGCTTACAACTGGCTGTATGTCATGAAAGGAATTTTATCCAGGCGAGAAGGGAAATGTACTACTCAAAGGAAATGTACTACTCTAAGGTCAATTAGAGGTAGCCAAGCGTAGGATGCATTATTGCATACATTTACATTTAACACACACAGTATATGGGGGTTTTGATATGCATGATTTTGGGTTGGCTATTGAATGTAGAGAGAAATAGAAATAGCTGGATGCCAAGGAGGTTTTGAATGTGAAGGACCTGGAAAAGAAAGGGTATCGTACCACTGACTTGAAGGGTTCTTCCCATTATTCTACAATAATGGGAAGAACCCTTCAAGTCAGTGCTACATTGCAGACGTTTAATGCACGAGGTAGTTTTATTTAGTGGCAGAAAAATTATTCTTGAGAAAGACTTTTTACGTCTGGGCGAGATAAGCTGTCAAGTCGGCGGGGATTCTACGCAGTCTAGAGACTGGCCAAGCGACCAGAAAAGTCATCGACAGAGATCGAGATAAGCTGTCAGGTCGACGGGGATTCTACGCAGTCTAGAGACTGGCCAAGCGACCAGGACCAGGAGGGACTCACGAGATGGAAGCTGCACTGTTACAAAGTTATGTTCCATTAAATTGTTTATGTGCTGTTGATTTTTTTTGACGCCACGATTTGTTGGCTGAATATTAAACCTTTATTTAAACTTATACAATTGTGTTCTGGTGTGGTTTTCTGATGAGGTAGCAGTGTAAATAATTTAAAAAAGTCACTCACGTGACACTGTACTTCAATAGCAGTACTTTCATTTGTGTCATTGAAAATGTTTTTATTGTATCCCTTGAATTAATTTGCTATTGCTCAACATATACAAAGTGTAGATTTTCGTGCATTCAAGCAAAATAAAAACGATTATACTTTAAAGCCTGAAAAATCTGTGTGAATTATATTTTCTATTTAAGCAATGTACTGTTTTTCATTTAAAAAGAAAAAATGGATTTGGGGAAAAGAATGAATGGATGAGATTGGACGCTAATGCATGATAGTTATCATGAAATGATGTGATTCAATGATGGTGTGTTTGTTTGATGGGGAGTATTCAAATAACCTAGCAAAGCTTTTATATAGTTTTACTTTATTCATTTATTCCTTTGTTCCCTTTTTCTTTTCTAGTTTCCTTTTTTTGTGGGGGGGGGGGATGAAACTAGTTGAAATGGGAGTGTGGTTGTGTGTTAATGGGGGTGGGGGTGGGAGAGAGATTATATGAATAGAATAAGGGCACAAATATAAATAAATATGGTAATTAATTGCCCCTAAATGGCAATTAATTTCGTAAAGAATTCTCCATTTTCCGATACATAAGCAAATTGAAGTCGGCCATCGTTTACGCCTTTCAAGCAAATCAATGCTGAACATATTGGATTAATAGTAGGATATTTTTTTCGTCCGTTTTCTTTTGAACAGGGTTACTCTCTCAGTATTAAATGTCATTTCCTGAGAGGCCCTGGACAAATTATATGTCAAAAATACAGAGGAAATTAAACAAAGTTTGAATACGTATTACCTATGATATCATGGATTATTTCTTTACGTTTTTTCAAACATTATATAAACATTTTTTTGTATAGATATTTGACCAGCTTAAGCAATATAACATATTTCCTGTCGAAACGAAGATAGATAATTAAAACGGGAAAGCTGAACTACTCGTTTAGTTTGTTACTCCTGAAAAGAACCATCTCTGGAATTTGAAAAGAAATGATACCATTTATCTTGAAATTTATTTTAAAGCTTCAATCTTTTTTTTTAAATTTCATTATGAAACATGTTTTAAAATCAAATACAATTTAAGGCCTTTAAAATTGATCCGATTAATTTTAATATCAATTTCAAGGCCTCATGAAACTTCCCCTGATCTATCCCCTTCCCTCTCCACCTCCCAGAGTATGTGTATGTTGTTGCTAATCATTAAATAAGGCCTACACAACTAAGCCGTTCATGGAAAGAAAAGAAAAAATCAGATATATAAATCCCAACATGAAAATACTAATAGTATCATAGTTTACGCATTCTCTGTCTGTTTCTATTTCTTAATTTCTTAGTTCTTTGTATGTCTCTCTACTATATATTTTCCCCTCTCTCTCTTTCTCTATCTATCCCCCTTTTATCGCGCTCTTTCTTTCTCTCTCTCTATCTCTCTCTTTCTGATTTGTTCTCTTTACTCTAACAGCCAACGCACCTAATACCTCTATCACTCTGTTTTCTGAACATAGGTTATACTACTGTGGAACAAGAGAGGGCGGCAGACTGAAATCCTATCTCAAAAGTCTTCAACAATCGTCAAGAGGCATCCTCTCTGTGAATCTTTATCATGTAAGTATTGCTCCACATTGTATGCACTTTACACTTTCACTATTTCTCATTTTCATCTGTATAACAACCGCTATGATTCTAATATTGTTCAGTATTGTCATTTTCTATATCTAATTTCTAAATATATTTACATGTTTAGGCCTATTTTATTTGTTAACATTTCCTTTCTGTTATATTTTTTCTGCAAAATTATTTCCTTCTGCTTCATTAGTTTTCCAAACTTTTTCTTTTTCTTTTGAGTTCTCGTATCAGGTTCTTTTGTTTCTGTCCCGGGTCGCTGTCTTTATTGTTGTTGATGATTGTTAGCCCATTTCCTAGACACCAAATGCTCAACATAATATCGAAACGTTGCTAAATGACTTAATTCATAATTCTTCTCTCCCATGTGTTCCTATCATATTTGTACACGTACTTCATTTTGTTTCTTCGGTCTAGATTTGCACTTCAACATTTTATCAAATATTATCTTGTTTTCGGTGTTGTTTCGGTGGTCCGATTTTTAGTAGTATGATTTATTATCTTTATTCCTTGCATGAAATTGAGAAGGTTATTTCTTTAATCACTTCATTGCTGGCTCTTTTTTTCGGGGGGGGGGGGGGGGCTGCCACTATCGTTATACCATGAGCTCATTCACTTGACCCTAATTTGCTTTTTTTTTTGGTTCATTTTCCTTTTTAATTTGTTTCCATTTAATTGTTATTTTCAGTTGTGCTACCATTCTTAAACCATTTCTTAATTCTACCATTGGTTATTTCTGAGTTTAATGTTTTATGTTTTTGAATATTGCCCCTCCGCCATTTTGCTCTCCGTTTGTCTCTTTCTTTCTAATTTGGGCGTTATTTATCTGCAACAAAGTCGGCGCTCAATGGGAGGGGGCACAATGCCCCTATTTCTTTCAAGTACACCAGAAGTGCTTCTTTTTACGGAAGAAAATGTTAATTTACATTGTGCCGCTCTTCTTTTTTTAATAAGTGTCCCTTCCCCTTTTATCATGTCCCCCTCATCAAATTCGCAAGGTGCCTTTTACTTTGACAAATGAACCTTTTCCTTTCTTATGAATTCCCCCTTCCCGTTTTTATAACTGCCCATTTTCATCTCTGATGTATGCATTTTTTTTACAACTGAATGATTGACTAATAATCATATAACTATTAAACTTGACATGGATAACACTAACAATCATACACTTGTTTAAAAACAAATTCATGCAAATTGTCAAAAGGAGTATATAGACCATGTAAATTATTCATCATTAATGAGAAAGAGAAGAAGCGAAAGGCAAAGGAGAGAAGAGATTAGTAGAACAGTAGAGAACAAAGCTAAGCAGAGCGACCGAGAAAGAAAAAGAGTTGGAGAGCCAGAGAAGTAAAAGAGGGTTGATAGGAGAAAGAGAGGTACACCAATTTGTATACATTGACCATAGCTCTTATAAATCACATATCTGTCTTTATCTACACGGAATATATCTATTTATTTATTTATTTCTGATATTTATACAGGGTGACACATATCACCAATTTGGTGTTCTTCCATGAGGCCCTGTTTGATAAGAATAAAAACAAATAACAGCAGCAAAAACAAAATAGAGAAATACACTAGCATATAAGCAGTTATAATACAAATCAATTGGTATCCTCATGAATAAAACTGATCTTTCAAGAATTATCCTTGATCGTTTAAAAGAAATATGTGAATGTATTTTAAATTTTAATAGAAAGTACATTTAAACATGAAAATAAAATATTAAAAAAAATAAAATATAGAATTGATGATAACCACGTATTTAAAAGTAAGAAAAAAAATTGAAAACGTACATTTTTTATAATCTGATATAGCTTAACACACGGGATACCAACATTGTCGAATATATATCATACATCTGTCTTTAGTTACACGGAATATATATACATGTTTATACCAGAGGAGGTATTGCATCACTTATGAATACTAAATAGGAATGAAATGAACATAATAGGGTGAAGGAAGAACTGGGATGATAGAAGCGGAAAGAGGGAAACTAGCAAAGGAATAGAATGAGACCAAGAAGAAAGCGACGAGGAAGATAAATCTGGAGCGAGCGAGCGAGAGAGAGAGAGAGAGAAAGAGAGAGAGGGAGAGGGAAAGAGAGAGACAAAATGTATTGGTATATCATAGGAATAAATAGTTTTCTATGTTATTATTCATTCATAATTTTGCTACGTACAAAGAACATATAAACAAGATACATCAATGTAACATGAATTGTTCAAGTAATGTAACATTGAATTAGAGTTAAGTAGATAAATGGGGAGAAGGAGGGGAGGAGGAGAGGAAAAACAGAAAGGGGACAGAGGGGAAGAGCAAACTAGCAGAGGAATATGATGAGATTTAGAAGGATACAGAGGCAAAGTGAGAGGTATAGAAATAAAAGGGAAATAGAGGGGAAGAGAGAGGGTGAGCGAGATGGGGAGGGAACAAAGGGAAGGGGTTGAGAAAAGTTAGAGTTAAAAAGATTGGAGACATGGTGGAATTCTACGATACGATTCGACTGCAACTCATATAACTAATTCTTTACTTTTACAGACAATATTGAGCAACTGTTACAAAATACATTTTATAATCCTCTACAAAAATCGCGCAACCGTCATGAAATCAGATGAGTATTTTGTTTACATTATCTTTAGGTATGTATTTTGCGACCATGACAATTCATATAATATCAGCGTAGTACACGAAACTTCCACGCAGAGAAATGAGAGGGGGAGAAAGATGAAGAGAGAGGGAGAGAGAGAGAGAGAGAGAGAGGAGAGGTGAAGCGGTTTAGTGTATACAGTAACGGAGTTTCGATCACATGGTTCGCGATTCGAGACCCACAGTAATCTACATTTGTCACTCGCCACCCAGGTGTTAAATGGGTACCCGGTCATGCCGGTAAAAAGCGAATGTAAATGTGGTTTTAGCTTGTGTGAGCTTTGAAAATGTCGCCTGGTCAGAATTCTCCCCGTGGAGCGTAGCGTGTGCACGTTCATGTGCGGATTAGCAATTGAATACCATGACCGGGCTAATAATAACTACAGTGTAAAGCGATTATAAATGTTGTATTTAGCGTTACAAGTGTGACTTATTTTATTATTAACTTATCATCATAATCATTGTTAACTACCAAAAAGAAAGCAGATAAATCAGGGAAACAAACTGATTAAAGTTTCAATTAAATCTGACTACATCTAAGAAAGTTCTGAATTTTTGAAAACTGTAATCACTATACGTATGGGCACTTCAAATAAGCTAAAGCAGTAATGTCGATGTGATGTAGTGCTGGAATACTTTCTCATCTGTTCCAATATATGAAATGACTGAAATTTAAATTCTTCAAACATTCATTGCTCAGGATGGTCTATTTTTTTTAGAGGACCTATACTAATATGTTATCTATACTATATTTTAAGTAGTGCCCCGAGAGATAAAGAACTTACGAGAAAAACAAAAATTAATGATATTTATGTTCACGGCAAATGGGAGAGTTATCCAAGTCCTTTGACACAATCCACTGACCGAATTACCAATCTGATATTCGCATAGGCTTAGTTATCTCATATTTCAAGCATTCATAACTTCCTTACAATTGGTCTGATTTATTTCAAACTGTTGCCATCCGGTTTCTATTATTTTTTCTGTTTTCATACAAATCAATTGATTACAATGGTAATGTATATATTTGTTAACATAAGTATATTATGTATCCAATACGATCGTATCCATTTCTCTCGAAATTAAATGAGATCTGTTTCGCAGAGTATATTGTAAACATGTTGTATCGTATCAAGTACCCTATTTCTACCACCACAATGAAAGGCAGTAGAGCAAGGGATGGGGCAGGGGGCACAGTGTCCCGAATTTCATGAGAACTGTGTCGTTTTTTTAAGTTTGCCCTTTCACACTAAAATAATAGCCCTTATAAACTACCATTACATATTCTACTTAACTGCTAAAGTGGGCATCTTCAAACCTGTTATCCTTTGAAACCCATGAATTTTCACTTCATAGACTGCCTAGGCGATCAATCGCACTATGTTCAAGAATATTTAAAAAAGGGAGACGTTTTCAAACTCAAAACAGAGCTTACTTAAATTGTGCCCTTCATTTAAATCGACTGAGAGAAAAAAAATTCTCAAATTTCCTCCAAATCTTAATAGTTTATCTTTCATTTAAAAGTAACGCATTAAGGGTCTTATTCATTCTTCCATTATGAGATTGTGCTTAAAAGCCCATGAGGATTGGTTATTTTATCTTATAATGAGATATAATCGGTCGCAATTGGAACTCACGAATTATAAATGTTGACACTATCACACGCACAATAATGTAATAATAACATTGTATGGGTATATTATAGCAATGCCTGAATCTTGTATTTTATAATTATCGCTTGTATGTAAGTTTTGTAGGTGCTCCTCCTTACCCTAAAGTGACCTTTTCTGTAAGTGCCCCCTCACTTTGGAAGACGCCCCACCGCCCCTGCTTAGTTTCATACCCATTTTCAGTTTCGGCTTTACTTCTGTATGTTCTTTAGATCGCATTACAACAATTTGGTCCGTCTTGAACCTCTTCTTCATTTTAGTCTTTCTGTTATATGAGCGTCCTCGATTATGGTACAACACAATAACTTATTAATTATGATATGTAATCATTGTTGAATAAAGGATGTTCTTTGGACCTTGATTCTTTTCTACGAGCATTCGTTAGGTAAAGCAGTGGCGTAGCTACTGGGGCATGTACCTGCCACCATCGCATGGTGAAAATTAGAAAGCGAGAGAGAGAGAGAGAGAGAGAATGAGATAGAAGGCGATATACAAATATACGAGTGTAAAGGATGAGGAAGAAGATGCAAAAAGAAGAAGAAGATGATGATGTTGCTGACGATGATGAAAGAAGAACATTACCTATTCTGTCCTTTTCAAAATTGTCTTTGTTAATAGACCTAGTGAGAGTGGTGTGAGCCCCCCCCCCCCCCCTCCCCCCATCAATGCCACTTTCAGTGCCTAGACCAATGTTGTACGTCATAGGAGTGAGGCCTTGTGATTTCATAATGCTCACAAATACTAAACATATATATATATATATATATATATTTATATATATATTTTTGTCTTATATTAGCTATTATCATTATGAAATAAGGAATTTGACAAAGTAAATCTGCCAATTTGTCGATGTAATGATGTCTGAGAATCGTTTCTTTTCTTTTAGAATAATGTTACTTAGGTTTATAATTTAATCTTTATGTTATATGCTGATAACAATATATGCTAATTAGTAATTTTCTGCTGTCTGTAACAAGACTCCTACTATCGGCCAATTATGACTCAGGTAAAGCAAATGAAAACAATCATGATACCTGGTAAGGAGGTTACCCGCTACACTCTTTTCCGATTAATCTTTATTCAACTGTTCCTGGCTAAAGGATATTTGAATTCGATGATGCAGTTGGGAAAGATTTTACAATATTATACATCTTCACGTAGACACGAATAGGAAACATAATCAGGAATTCCTTAATACAAATGACATTTATCATGGCGGTCAGTTGATCAATCATCGGTATAAAGACACTTAAACTTTTGGCCTACCATAACCCTGAGGTAAAAAGAATATTTCATAATTTGTATGTAAAATCCAGTGAATATGTAAACAATACACTTCTATGTCGTTGAATATTATTCTTATTATCGTAATTCCATTATGTTTTCTCGTTCAGAATAATAATGGGAGTCAGACGTACAACATTACCCACACTAATTGAACCACAGTACAGCTGCAGCCGACATAGTGCATTGCCTTATACCTTACATCATTATTTTTCTCACATTGGATGAGCTACAGTGATGACTACACACTACCCGGTCAACTTGACGTGCTGCATTGTCTCATACCTGATATATACCTGATCTACTTCCTGGTACTTGTTCACCCATTCCCTACTTGAACCGGGTTGTTTCTGTATTAAGGCTATGGGGAATATGTTAAATCAGTAGCAAACATGTTAACTTCCAGGAATTAAGGTATGCTCCTGCTAACGAGCTTTATGCATTGTCATTGATAATCATGTTATTGAATGTAACTCATGCCTATTTCCCATCATCGTACTTTGAATATTTTTACTCCTTATTACAGATTTTGAAATTATCTAAGCAGCATGTTGTTTTACATTTAAATATAGAAACATGTGCTGTTTGCACTTTTTATGAAACGAGTGCAATGACGATCACAATGTTCATACATGTATATACAAACCCAGCTGTTTGCTAAATGTTGTGAGAATTTTCAGAAACACACGAATTTGGGTTGTTTCCAGAGTTGAATATGGGTTAAGGTATACGTTTTATTTGTTTATATTTGTTTTGCCCTTTCAAAATAAATGAATATAACTTAAATCTGCAATGGGACTATTTCCCTAATTTTTGTACAAACATGATTCCTGTATGTGGGATGAATTTGATGACGAAATACTGCAGAAAATGCATGGTTATAGCTATAGCTATTGTGAATCTTTAAATCTATGTTATTTCACACGCCCTCAACGCTGGGTATCCCCCCCCCCCCATTCGATAGTGGGAGAGAAAAAAAGGAAACAGAACTTTAAATAATACATGTTGTTTATTTTCAGGCAACAGGCCCTTCCGGTTTTCACGCAAAACGTGCCCATACGCCTATTTGTACGAGAGATAGAAAACAAATATTACTTTTGATTTGGGTGACGAAAAACTTAGAGAATGGTAGAGAATACCCAAGTGTAACCAGTTTATTTTAAAATTTGTTGATGTCGTATTGTATATATTAGCACTTCAATTCTTACTACCAAACCTCCCTTCCCGCCTTGATTGAAACGACCTTCTCTACTTTGAATCATTCTGACCTATTGTGTTATAATCCAAATTATACTTTATCATACCGAATTAAACTTCTTTTATTGCAGAATAGAATATGCCAATAATCACGAGAGAGAGAGAGAGAGAGAGAAGTCAACGGCCCGGAGGGGCTACGGTATAACATAGTAAAATATTATTTCTATTAAGTATTTTGGTTCGTTTAGTGCAATACCTATAGTTGTTCATTTGTCTCATTTTATTAGGTTTTAGTAAACTAGGGTAAAATCAGTGATTGATTTGTAAATGGCCTTGTATTACGTTTGATATTATTCATTATATTTTCGGAGCATTTATATTAAAAAAAATGCAATTTACGTCAGTACTTCACATCACCATTACGATTTGAGAGATTATACTTAATGAGTTCAATGGAATGCATGTAGCTAATTAATGTACCTGTTGTAAATATGTACGTATCTGTATTATGAACCAACTTTTGTATTGAATGTACTACATGTATATATATAATACACACACATTATATCATTCATTATTCCGACAACTATACCTTTGCATGTTACTAACTATAATAGCACTATTTATTGTATTTTAAATAGGTTTGTGTGACGAACGAATTCACGAAGCTCATACAAAAGATGATGTGTTGGAAGATCAAGTACTTGTGTCTAATAGTAATTGCTTTCGTATTTCATTATTCCATTATCTTGATCTTTAGAACTGGATACGAAACTCAATTTAATTATTTGATAAATTATTAGTATGCGTTTCGTAACAATTATGTGATTGGTAATTAGAGGAATGTATACGAGCTGTTAGTATTTTATTTTTATAATGACATTGTAAATAAGTATTTACGTTTTGTTTATAAATACACGTACACGTAAATCGTCAAACACATGCAAAGGATGTTGTATTTTTTTCTTCCCATTTTGTCCTCGTTGTGTCTCGCCAAGAACTCCCATCAGCCATAATTGAACTCTTTACAAAAGAAGGACGCTATGCACACATACAAAACACGACATGCAACACGTGCAAACTATCATCTTCCTCTAACCAGGACAGTTTTCGCCCCAAAAAACTATTTCATACACAGGACCAAACTACTGGAGCACAATTGATCCGAATCTCAAACAGCTTAAAACTGTGGCAGCTTTAAAAAACAAATAAATTGTTATTATTGAATTCGTACATGTAATGCACAACTATACTATTTTCCCCCGACTATGACTCCCTACATTGAACATTCTATTCTAAAAAATTCCTTTTCTCTCTCCTCATTCTTCTTCTGACCCTCTTGCTTTACCTTCTCTTCCTATTTCTCTTCTTTCTTACATCCATCATCCATATCATTTCATTGTTTCTGTCTGTATACTAGTACTTTGTTTTTCAATTATTATTCTTCTACCTTATTATGAATGACACTGTGTCATAATTATTTTGAGGAACTTAAATTCTACAAGCTATATGCTTTTTATTAAGTTCCTTTTTTCACATGTAATTTCGAAATTATTTAGTGTAAATGCCATACAAACTTATGCTAAGTAGATGTCGTTATTGTTCACGAATATCAATTTTGTAAATATGCTATTGTACTTTTTTCTTGTGAAATAAAAGAAACTAAACTGAACTGAACTGTGTACGTTTTCAATTGGTTTGAGAGACGAATGCACTTACAAACAAGCTATAATGATAACAGTTTTTATCTTCTGTGCATCTTCATCGGACATACTGTGACTAATCTTGCGAGCTCCTCTCAAATTTGCTCTGTAAAGAAATTTTCATAAACTGTTATTTTCCTAGTTATTGATGACGGAAGAAATTTGTTTCATAAAGGGGTTTCATAAAAAACGTATTTGCAACAATCAAATTTACGGAGCATGTATGACTTGAA
Organism: Strongylocentrotus droebachiensis; assembly: GCA_035222895.1. Lineage (NCBI taxonomy): Eukaryota > Metazoa > Echinodermata > Echinoidea > Camarodonta > Strongylocentrotidae > Strongylocentrotus > Strongylocentrotus droebachiensis. The sequence continues at coordinate 29,542 of JAVYIG010012995.1, read as the reverse complement.
AATTTCTTTAGGGCAAAAATAAAAATATATGATATTTTTGTACAGAGCAAATTGGGGGGAGCTTACAAGATACGTCACAGAGTTGCCAATTTGTGTTTCACTGATCGCAACTTCAAAAAGTCATAACTTTCATATTTGTAATCGGATTTTGCTCAGATTTCCACTGACCAGTTCCTCTTATATCCTCTTTCCATAAACAAAGAACAATCAAGAAGGGAGAGAGAGAAAAGATGGAAGTCAGAGAGAAGGTGGAGAGAGAAAGAGGAATATATAGAAAGGGAGAAGGAAAGAGGAAGATAGAGAAAGAAGGATAGAGTTTGAGAGAGAGAGAGAGAGAGAGAAAGAGGAAGATACAAAAATAAGAGGGACAACTTTTGTATTAAATGTATTAAATGTACTACCTGTATATAAATACACACATATTATATCATTCATTACTCCGACAACTATACCCTGGATTGTTATTAACTAGAATATCACTATTTATTGTACTGTAAATAGGTTTGTGTGACGAAAGAAATCACGAAGGTCATGCAAAAAAATGCATATATGTGTTGGAAGATTAAGTAATTGTGTCTAATAGTATTTGCTTTTGTAAGTGATAAGTCCATGATGTTAATCTTTACAGGTTACAGCTGCATACGAAACTCAAGTTACATACTTACTTTTTATTATATTATGCTTTATTGATATTCATTTTACCAACGATATGTGGTCGATAATTTTAGGAGAGTATACGAGTTGTTTCTATCTTGTATTTATGATTGCACTTGTATCATTAATAGGGGTTGCCATACAGATGAAGTAAAATGCTTTATTTGTTATTCACACAAATACAGTACACATCTTACTCATTTAATGATTTAAATATGATATGAAGTTGATTGTTATGCGACGTAACAACGATACAAGCAAAGGAAGATAAAAAGATAAGACAAGAAAAAACGGGTTATTTAATGGTGGTGGTTAAGGTACAAATTAATACAAATAAAAATGTGTATGTATTCTTAAAAAGGTAAATAGAAAAAATAGCAAAGACATAACGATACAATGCAATTGATAAACATTGGTTTTATTACAACTCTACGACAGTTAAAACTTCCATGTAGAAGATACATACACATTGAGTTATCAGGTTGTGGCAAGTAATCATTCTGGATCTTGATTCCCGAAATTATGATAACATCAAACATGAATGTTATCACAGATGTCCAACCAATATTATTGATGACTCTTTCATTAAGAAGGGAGGAGTTGTTCTAGCGCCACCTTACGACAGATTTAGTAATAAACCACATCAAACACTGTGCAGATGATACCCAGTGGCCAACGTGTAATGGTGCTTTTCTTATCATCCCTAAAGGTATCACAGCTACGGTATGTTGAGAGTTGTACTCAATATACTTAATGGAAATTATAATTCAAAGTGGCCACACCGGTAATGACACTCTGATATGGACAATTTAACCATTTGTTCCAACACTAACAAAATACTAAAATTACATTTATTTCTTTTAAATGGATGACTCAGGAGGATTTTGTAATAACAGGCTATGATACGATGCATTTTTAGTAGTGCCCCAAGGGAGAGGCCATATGGAAGAAAATAGAAGAAATTATATTTTTTTTACACGACAGACAGTTGTCCTTGACTACGTCACAATCCACTGGTTAACGTGCCGCCTTGAGAAACGAATATATCATATGTCGAACTTAAACTCTTTCATTATGGGATAGATTTATTTCAAACGTTTGCCATTCAGATTGGCTGATTTGTTTCCTGTCATTTATTCACGGCTAACAAAAATAACAAACAACCAAATTTGCGTTTATGTCGTGGCTTTATTAACATTTTGAGATGGACGCTTAATTTTGCACATTTTGATTTTCTGGGTGTCATAACAAAATAACACAAATATATTGAATCATAAAAAATGCTTACAAATGCTAGGCCCCCCGCCTATGAGATCGAGTGATGCCTAGGCTAAACTTATATACATTAAGTCATTATATCAGCCCCCCGCCTATAAAATCGAGTGATGCCTAAAGTTATAGAATATAGATGTATATATATACCAGCCTCTCCGCCTGTAAGATCGGATGATGCCTAAGATTAAAGCGTGACACCCTGAGTTTGAAAATGTGTAGGTACAACTAGGTCCCCCCGCATTCAAATCGAATGGGGGCCGGAAAACTAAGAATTGACATGCGAACAAATTCGACTGAATATACATTGGCAACCCCCTCGCATGTAAAAATTGAGTGGGGTCGAAAATTATCGGATGACAATTATTGATCAATAAACTTAAACAATATCGTGGAACTATTATGTAACATAATCTCTCTGGAAAAAGAAAAAGAAATAAAAATTCACAATAAACACGGCATATACCCATACAAAACCGGGTAGGGGCGAAACCCAATGGGAAAATTCCCCTACGGCCCACTTTCTTTGTGCACGACGCTTATCATTATTATTCTTGAAATTGATGTGCGACCAGGCCAAATGCCCCCGGCTCTGCATTAACTTCATAAAACACTGACCAATTTATTACATAAACCCTATCCGTACCTTTCATACCTGAAACCCTAAATCCTTTCCGTACTAATACGTATACCTTGGCTACTTCGAACCACCAAGCAAAATTTAATTTATGCCACTAATATACTAAAAATACTTTTATTGGTGGAGATAATGGGGAGGTGGTGGGAATGTTTTAGACTCCGTAAATCTTTTTTCTTGTCCATTCAAAATGAAAGCCATAACTAGAATGAAAGCCCCTTCGTGCTATTTTTAATTTGCTGGCGGTATTTTCCGCGCTTGCTTGATAAGCGTACATGCGCTTGTACATTTCCTTCCAATGTAATACAAAGTATTACATTTCCTAGCGCGTGAATTTCCCTCAAAAATGTAAACAACCTCTTGACCTACATTTTGTCAGCCTGTCAATAAACCATTTTAAATCGTTGTCTACTCTTTAAATTTTATTAAATGAGGATTGGATTTCCCCCTCCCCTTGCCCATATTGGAGGGATGACGTAATAAATACAGTTATCCAGAGTGTGATGTGTGAAACGTGTAGAGATGACAACTGATATGGGGTCATTATAGTTATGTAATCATTATTCATAGAGGTCAGGAGTGGATCTAGATTCTAGAAGAATACATATATTGGGATGGGGGCGGGCGGGGGGGGGGGGGGAGGGTAATTGAAGAAAATGATTATTCGGAAGCGCACAAAGGGGAATTCTCAATGTTTAAAAGATCTTTTGAAAGGATCAAAACCATCTATATACACAATTTGGTTTTAGTAGGTCACGACATGGCGTATATTGTTTTTTGTTTGGGTGCTAGCCAATCAAAACAGTTTTCATCATATTCAGTCAAACTCAATCCGGGCTGGCCAAACTGTCAAATCAACAGCACTAAAAGGGATTGTTGTCGAGCGCCCTCTTTCTATGTTCCTCGCTATAGAAAGATTAGGCCACGATTAGATTTTCTAAAGGAAAAGACATGTTACCAGACACCACATAACCACGAAAATAACATATGGTGAGATTTTAAGCTAGAGGTCATTCAAGATAATGTTTGTTAGCAGGGTCAAGTTTCAGTTTTTAGCTCTTCCTGAAACAATCTTCTTCCATATAATTCCAAAATTTGAAGCTGCATACACCTACAAGGGTGCTCTTACAGCAGTGTTGTTTAGGATATGTTTGTCTGATTTTGGATTTGTAATACTAGTTTTAATTTCTTTCTGACTCTGCCTACTACTATCATTGTGATATCCTATATATCGTCGCTTGCCCGCACAAAGGCCGCTATCGGCAAATTTGGTCAAATTTTTTAAAAATTACTTTTTGTTTGCATCATGTAGAGAATTAAAAATGCTACAATTTGATATGTCGCTTGTTTCCAGATTCATCTTTGTTATGAAGATATCCTTCAAAAACAAAGGCCGCTATCTCCGTAATGCACAAAATTTCCCTGCACATTGGCCGCTATTCGCGCTACGGCTTTTGTGCAGTGACAAAGTTCGCGCGTTGAATGCACAAAAGCCGTAATTGTAATATTCTGTCGTCTGCAAGGAAATCTGGGAGCTCACGGAGCTAAATTTTCGTCCGCTAGATGTGTCATTCAAAGTAAGTTATTTTTCCAAATTCCGTATTTAAATCATTAACATAATTGAACAATGACTTAATTTGAATTGAAATGCACAACAAGAAACATGAAAACGTTATTTTAGGCGCTCCCATCGCTGTTTCCAATTGGTATTCCTTTTGTTTATATCTAATCTGGGCAGCCCCACAGGTTGACTTTACTGTCGTGTTATAGTTGCGTTTCAATTTTCAGTTTTGCTATAGACCTCTATTAGTCGGTCTAGACTAATTAAAAGTAATCTATGGCATGCACTTGATTACATAATGGCCTATTTTATATCACATGAAGCTAAGTTTGTAAAAAAGAAAAAGACTCCAGATATAATACCCTTCACGTTTCGTTAATTTCGAACGACATGATGACTCTGGGATCTGGTTAGGCACTAATGAGTAGATCTACGACGGCTTCACTAGGCTTATTAGGTTGGGCCGAGTGACTTGGCCTTGGGCCAGGGTATTCTTTGTTTTTGAGTTTCTATAAGCCTCTCAGTTTCATGGCAAAAGGTCTTGATCTAGTATAGTAGACTGTATTACTAGCTTGAAACTATGAATCTGTAGTCTGTAGAATTATGACCCTTCAATTCTCACTGGTCTTAATAAATAATATATTCCATTAATTTTATGCTACCTACCTGAACCGTTATGAAGATTTATCCAGCCTCTGTACTATTACTTATTAATCAACTGAGAGACTGAAATAAACCTACTTGTACTTGTCAATTAGTGATAAAAACATTCTGCCTGACATTTGGCCAAGCCTAACAGTAACACAATGTAATTTTAGATTGCTGTGTCCCTGTAAATTAACACTCGGTGATTAACAATTTAAATAGCCATTTGCACTGCTATATATATAGATCTAACTAAAGCAGAGGTAGTATTATCATTATTTGTAGTGTTACTAAAATTAGCCTAAAACTTTAAAAAGCCTAGCCTATACTCTTGAATAATCATTCTCTGCTCATTATTTGAGGATTTTGGTTCCTTGTATTTGGTGTTTGGATTCATTGAAATGCGCATGCCAATGATCTTCATCAGCAAGGCATACATTTTGTTTGATATATTCACTAATGAATGGGCCTAGATGTAGATCAACACAATTCAATCACGTTGAAGATATGCTCTAGATAAGTCTAGTCATTGTGATATTGATACAAAGTCTAAAAGCTGTAGTCTAGGTGCAGACAAGCTGATATTCAAACTTTTAATTCATAAGTATATCAACTCACAGTATGAAACTCAGGCCCAGTTGAATTTCATGAGTAAACCAACAAGATTAATTTACCATATTTGATTTGAGATTTGAGAAAATAATTGTTGGTTTATTCATTGCGCACGTAAGAAAATATAGCAAAGAAAAAACAATTATAAATAGCGTTAATTATTTTCCATTTCTATGTTCTATAGATATGCTGAATGATACAGAAGACCTGGTTTTGGTCCGTTGGACGAAAACCGGAAAAAAGAATGTGGTGGCTGTTCAGGATTTAGAGATGGATGGAGTCTGGGTTGGGTCAAGATGTACAATGAAGTGGGGACGGAAAAGCTGGAAGGGTACCATTCTGGCTGTTGATGACTGGAGAGAGGCTGAGCCAGAGAAAGAGAATGACTACAGCGACAGTGATGATGACAATATGCCTTTAGCAGTCCTTGCTAGTAAGTTACCCATATTTAAATACTGTTCCAACGATTCATTTTTTGTAGGATATTGTAACAACACTTTCTCAATCTGTTTTAATGTAATCTTCTTTGCATTGAAGTGGTACATGTAATTATAGAATATCATTTATCTCAAATGTTAGCATGAAAATCAGCAACAATGACATAGAAGACTTTTTTTTTTAGGTACACAGTTCTATTTTAATCCCCATTATAGTTACTTATGAGATCATGATACAAGTGCATGTCAGTGTGAGCATTGAGAGGAAAGTTTAAAATCTTGTTGAAAACTACTTAAAACTTTTTCATTTGTTTTCATTTGCAGAAAGATCTTTGAGCCAATGTTCTAATAAATATGTCGCGCAGCATTGTGGTCATCCATCGTGTTTCGTTGAAGTATGGGCAGCATGTGTCCGTTGCCATACACTTTTGTGTCATGGGCATTGGATGGGGGATGACCCATGTGGCTCACATTCATACTTTGTAAGTATTATTTGATTATATTTCAAGTCACTGAACTAATAAGAAGATATCATATAAATAGCATTACTTTTCTAAAAATAGTGTGATATCTGTCATTACAATGTCCTTAGAGTACCAATATCTCACGTCTTTTTAAAACAATAAGTTCTTTTGTACTTCAATGTCATTGATAATTGATTTCCTATTTGTGAATGCATGTGCTGCCCAAGAAGAACTGGAGGTTATCACCATGATTTAGTTCTTGACTGGATTTGCATGAGATGTTTGTATCTGAGGCTTAGAAGATTGCTACAAACTCATTTGATTTTCCTTAGTTAGCTCACCTACAATGATTCTTTCAGAGTGTTTACGTATGAACTATTGTATAACTAATATAATGTCAATGCTTTCTAGTAACCATTTCTCTTCTGCATCTTGTATTACTCTTTCATAAACAGAATGAAACGGTACCTATCCCAGAGCAACACAATGACGAGAAGATCATCTATCATTGTATGCAGACCATCAAGGTATATGTCAGCTCTAAGACATGTATGAATTTATTTTTTAATATACATAAAAAGAGAAAGAGGGAAACACGGGTGGTGAAACTTAATAATATTTTACTCAAAAGAAGAATTGTTATAATAATGGTCATATGATAATCATTTAAGATAGTTCTATTAGGTAATAACTTGTTCTTTTCTATGTAAAAACTGCTGTAAAAAAAAAATAACCCTAGTAAAGGTACAAAATATCATGGGTTAGCAAATTGGATGAAACCATATTCCTGCAACACATTTTCTCTAATACACTAACAGGACTGGGACTGTGCAGGCACTTCACCTCAGACAGACAACGAAGACATGGAGGAAAGAAGGCAGGACACTGACGATGAATGTGCTGACAGTGCAGCGCAGTCAAAAACCCACACAAACCAGGTAAGTCAGTTTAAGGCCTCTAACTTATATATGAATGAAGGCAACCATCTTTGATGATCCAGTACAACCTTAAGCTTCCAATACGAACCAGGTAAGTCAGTATAAGGCCAATAACCTTAAGTTGTCCCTAACTTTATTTAGTTGAACTTGAATACTTTTGAAATCATTTAAGATAGTTCTATTAGGTAATAACTTGTTCTTTTCTATGTAAAAACTGCTGTAAAAAAAAAAACCCTAGTAAAGGTACAAAATATAATGTGTTAGCAAATTGGATGAAACCATATTCCTGCAACACATTTTCTCTAATACATTAACAGGACTGGGACTGTGCAGGCACTTCACCTCAGACAGACAACGAAGACATGGAGGAAAGAAGGCAGGACACTGACGATGAATGTGCTGACAGTGCAGCGCAGTCAAAAACCCACACAAACCAGGTAAGTCAGTTTAAGGCCTCTAACTTATATATGAATGAAGGCAACCATCTTTGATGATCCAGTACAACCTTAAGCTTCCAATACGAACCAGGTAAGTCAGTATAAGGCCAATAACCTTATAAAGTTGTCCCTAACTTTATTTAGTTGAACTTGAATACTTTTGAAATCATTTAAGATACTTCTATTAGGTAATAACTTGTTCTTTTCTATGTAAAAACTGCTGTAAAAAAAATAAAACCTAGTAAAGGTACAAAATATAATGGGTTAGCAAATTAGATGAAACCATATTCCTGCAACACATTTTCTCTAATACACTAACAGGACTGGGACTGTGCAGGCACTTCACCTCAGACAAACAACGAAGACATGGAGGAAAGAAGGCAGGACACTGACGATGAATGTGCAGACAGTGCAGCGGAGATATCCAACGACGACACCAATGAAAGCACACAGGCCATTGACAACGACTGTGCAGTTAGTGCAGCGCAGTCGAAAACCCACACAAACCAGGTAAGTCAGTTTAAGGCCTCTAACTTTTTAAGTTCCCAGAACTTACATGATAAATGAATAAAGACCAACATCCTAAACCACCCAGAAGCTTCCAAGACAAACCAGGTAAGTCAGTTTAAGGCCAACATCCTTTAGGTTCCCTGACCTTACTGTACATGAAACATGAAGATAAACATCCACAAACCAATAGTAACTTAGCTTCCAAGATGACCCAGGTAAGTCAATTAAAGCAAATAACCTTAAAGTTCCCAGACATTACATGATATATGAATGAAGACAACCATCTTTGATGATCCAGTACAACCTTAAGCTTCCAATACGAACCAGGTAAGTCAGTATAAGGCCAATAACCAAATCCGTTTCCAAGTCACCCAAGCCCTATCCACAGCTAAGCCACCACAACCCAACATTAGCAAACCAAAACTTGCCGCTATCAAAGATCTACGCAGCAACCCGTCAATTCACATTCTACATGCAGACAAGGGCAATGCTTCAGTAGTTCTGAACAAAGTGGACTACAACTCCGACTTACAAACAACTAAAGAAAGATCCCACACTAGCAACGGAAAGGAAACTCAACCAGCGACTCCTCTCTCTTCACAGGACAGAAGTCATATCCAAGCCACTCTACTCCAAACTTCGCTCATCTTCAGCTACCTGCCCCATCCTGTTTGGCCAGACGAAGATACACAAACCTACCATTCCACTTCGTCCCATCATTTCAACCCAAGGATCGCCTTGCTACGACACAGCCAAACACCTGACCTCGATTCTCCAACCACTCGTAGGACAATCGCAGCACCACATCAATAACTCCAAGCATTTCGTCGACATCCTCTCCAAGACCACCATACACGATACAGACATCATGGTCAGTTTCGATGTTGAATCCCTCTTCACCAATGTTCCTGTCAACAAATCCTGCCGAATCATCAAAGAACGCCTCGAAGCTGACGACACCCTCCCCGACAGAACTCCCCTGACAACGGATAAAATACATGACCTCATGTACTTCTGCCTCAATTCAACTTCCTTCAAATGGCGAGACAATTACTACCAGCAACTTCAAGGCGCAGCCATGGTATTGCCTCTTTCACCGGTTATAGCCAACATCTTCATGGAGCACTTCGAAACAACGGCACTCCAGACTCTCTCACAATGCCCTTCTCTCTGGCTCCGATATATGTCGACGACACATTGGTCATCTGGCCACATAGCAGACGTTACTAGACCATTTCCTCGTCCACATCAACCAGCATCACCCGAGCATCAAATTCACCATGGAGACTGAGCAAAACAACAGCATCCCCTTCCTAGACGTCCTCATAACCAAATCGCCATCCGGCAAGCCCTCTCACCAAGTCTACAGGAAACCCACACACAGCGATAGATATCTTCACTACAGATCCTTCCACCATCCATCCGTACAACAATCAGTCCCCAACGCCCTCATCCGCCGAGCCCATCAACTTAGCGATGCCGACCATCTAGACCAGGGAATCCAGCATGTCACCACAGCCCTAACTACTATCGACAAATACCCAAGACATAAGATCAAATCCAAGACTCCCGCCAGCAAGCCTGCAGCCAACACCATCCCTGAAGAGAACCAACCCGCAGCTACACCACCGAAACAAACTGTTGTTCTTCCCTATATCGGTCAAGCCTCTCACAAGATTCAGCGTATCCTTCAAGCAGCAGACATACAAGTTCGACACAGTTCCTCCAACAAACTCCATTCGATACTCCACTCCCACAAAGACAAGCATCCAAACCACAAGAAAGCTGGAGTCTACAAAATACCATGCGAATGTGGAAAAGTCTACATTGGTGAAACGGGGAGAAATCTGGAAACAAGACTCAAGTAGCACAGAACCAGCTTCAGACTCAACGATTGGGATAAGTCCGCCATCGTCAAACACGCCCAGCAACACGAACACACCATCGAATGGGATAACAGTCATCTCCATAATGAAGCACTGGCATACACGCCGAATCCGAGAAGCCATCGAAATTCACAGCCACAATACCGTGCCCCAAGACTCAGTATTATACATCAACGACATCTGGAAACCCATCATCAACAAGAACCCGGTCACTCCTCCTCCACCACCACCTCCACCACCGCCTTCACCCCACAGACACCCGTACATCAACCACCGCCACCCGCCGAACCCTAAAAGCAGCCGCCAGCCTCACAGCTACAATGCACAGCAGACGACAGCAGACTACAATGCCGCCTACGTCGGGGACACACACAGCGTCTCGCCGACAGCACACCCCACTCATGGATTTGAAACTCCCCCAAGTCCGCAACCCGGAGACTCCAGCCCAGACGGACAGCCAGACGGATGAGCAGACCATCCATGTCCACTCCTCGATGACTCAAGCACACACGATCATGTATTTTCCCCGACGTCCGCACCCCGGTGACTTAAGCTCACGTACGCAAGCCAGCTATTCTCCACTCCTGACGACGGATAGTCAACCTGTTTTCAGGACTCCTCAATCCTCCCTCTCTCTCACATAGTGCACCCACAAGCCTACTGTATTGAATACTTTTGTAAGGCAGTACATTTGGAAACTATTTTTTTGCATTTGTAGTCACTGAAACTACCCCATTAAGTTTATAGGTTGAAAGCTCTACTTAGGGAAATCATGGATGTGCTGACAAAGTTGATTAAAATGGACTATATCTAATAAAGCATTACAAGTCCTTAGCATTTACACTTTATGCCATTTTATACAGGGTTTAAGAGCTACACCTCGTGTGAGAAATGAGGAGGAATGGCAGAGAAATGTTCGGAAGGATATGAGAGACAAAGGACTAGACTACACCTCTAGGGCTGGCAAGCAGGTCCCAAGGAGAAAGATTGGACCCCCTTGTTCAGAACACTGTCATCTTAAATGTAGAGAAAAGTTCAATGAAGCTCAGAGAAATGATGTTTTTTATGCTTATTGGGGTACAGCCAATTTCTACAGGCAACGTGATTTCATTGTCAATCACGTAAAAATTCAGAACAAAAACAAGAAAAATCAAGAAGAATCTCAAACCACACGTGTCTCTAGAAAGTACTTCTTACCGAATGATGATGACAAATTACAGGTGTGCTACAAGTTCTTCTGTAACACACTAGATGTAAATGAGAAATTGATAAGATACACGATCAAAAAAACCAACTGTGGTAGTTTCAGAAAGACAAACACAAAGAAAAGTGTGCCACATAACAAAACTAGTCAGTTAAAGCTGAATGAAGTCAGGGACCACATCAACATGTTCCCAAGGGTAGAAAGCCATTATTGTCGAAGTTCGACTACACGCCAATATTTGACCACTGACCTCAATGTTTCGAAAATGTATGATTTGTACATGGAAAAGACTATTAGTCCAGTATCAATGAAAGTGTACAGAGATGTCTTCCTAAAAGAGTTTAATCTTGGTTTCCATCAGCCAAAGAAAGACCTTTGCAAGGATTGTGTCGCATTTGATGGTTTAAGCGAAGTTGAAAAGGCCCTTGTACAGCAAGAGCATGATCATCATGTTTCTCTAAAAGAAAGCTGCCGAAAAGAAAAAGCACTCGACAAAATCAGAGCGGCTGAGAGTGACAAGGCTTTTCATAGTGTAACTTTTGATTTGCAGCAAGTGCTGAACACTCCAACCGGGAATGCCTCCTCCCTGTACTATAAGCGGAAGCTGGCCACATACAACTTGACCTTCTTCGATCAGGTTTCTCATGAGGGTACATGTTATGTGTGGCATGAGTTTGAGGCAAGACGTGGCTCCTGCGAGATAGGGACCTGCATCATGAGATACCTCCAGGGTCTGCCAGAAGAAATTAAAGAAGTGGCACTCTTTTCAGATTCATGCATTGGCCAAAATCGAAACAAAAATGTGGCTGCAGGCTTGTTTCATGTGGTGCAGACTAGTGCATCTTTGCATACTATCGACCACAAATTCCTCCTGAGTGGTCACACCGAGATGGAGGTTGATAGTATGCATAGCTGCATTGAGAGGGCCAAGAAGGGTCGTGTCATCCACCATCCGGATCAATGGCAAGGGGTGATGCAGATGGCCAGGAGGAAGAAGCCATATGTCATCAACAGTGTCCCTGGCAGTGAATTTCTCGACCTTAAAGAGCTTTCACAGCGTCTGTTTCCTTCCGGGGCAAACAGAGACACGACCGGCAAAACAGTCAGTTGGCTGTCAGTCCGCCACATTAGGGTGCAGAAGAGCGACCCAGGGTCTGTGAAGGTTCGGTCGAACTTCCAAGAGGATTTCCAGGACATTCGTGTTCATGGAAATAGGAGAAGCCAGAGGGAAGATCTGAAGACCCTCTATGAGCACCCCACTGGGATTGCTCCTGCGAAGAAAAAGGATCTTCTTGAGCTGTGCAAAACGGGCATTATCCCAAGCCAATACAAGGGATTCTACCAAAGCCTCACACTTGAAAAGTGTAGAGATCAAGTGGGGAATGAAGTAGAGGCTCACACCCTTGAGGAATAAAGCTTAAAATGTGTGTTTCCTAATATAATGCAATTGTCTTTCAATTGTTTCCATAGAAGCTTCATTCTTGAGAAGAACACACGTGTTCACCCATTATCAGATTGATATCTTGAGCCTGCTCAATAAGATTTGTTAACAATACATTTCTTTCACATACATTCTTGAATCTTTGTGATAGTTTGATACTTATATACATAATAATAAAACGTTCCACTTACATGTATATAGCGCAATTTCCGTCGCCTGTTTAAAAGCTGGTAATACTCAGAGGTTGCTGTGAGCATTTACTTCCCGTGATTAGCATCTCCAGACTTTCTCCATTTTCTTTCTTTTAAGCGAACACCTCTCTTGTTGTTCTTCAAAGCCTAATCATACCTAGTGAGAATGAGGATGCAGTGATATCACTTTCTGTAGTATGGAGCATGCTGATCAAGTGCAGTGGCAAGGGTATATACGGTTGTAGATATCAACCTTTTCATCAACACTGATGTCATCCAGATGTGTAATGCTTGCAAAGATATCTCTAATGTCACTCTGGAACTTATCATAGCTAATGTCTCTAATCTTGCGGATAATGCATAGTCCACCCCTCTCATCCTTTTCTGAGCTAACTTCACAAACTGAAAATCTTGAAGAGTACTTTAAATCTGAGCATTGATTGGACCATCTCGGCAATCACCCCTCAGCCAGGCTTCTGTTATAGCTAAGATGTCAAGTCTTTCAAAGAGAATCAGATCACAGATCTCTGCTGGTTTATTCATCATGGATTGGGCATTCCAAACACCAATGCGGACGGGTGGATTCTCAAGTGATCCACTGCAGGATGAAGGTGGTATCTGCCGTAAGGTACGAGGATGGATGTTTGTGCACCCCTTTTCATATCTATAATCAACAGCTATTGTGTCTCTGATATCCACAGATTGCCTTCGGTTCCACATAGCAGCTGTTTTTGGTACTCTTGGTCACCATATTGCTGGAATCTTTAGTGGTAGGTGCCCTGTACCGCTTCCCTTCTAGTGATGCTGGGTATTTAGAAATACTTTGCTCTTCAGTTGAGAGCACTTGCCAGCAACACAAAAACTCTGTGATATGGATAGGCAGGGATCTAAACCTACCAGGAATCAACTGGGATACGCTAACATCAGATAGCCAGCGGACCCCTGCTCAGCTAAGTGGGCGCTTCTTTGAAATGCTCCAAAGCTGCAACCTCCAACAAATGGGTGGATTTCACAACAAGGAAGGACAACATCTTAGATCTCTTCATGAGTAATTGGCTATCCTTGCTATCTGAATGCAAACCACTTCCTGGACTAGGGGACCATGATATCGTAATGGTCAACTCACAAATCAAATCTTCTTGAAATCCTGGAACAGCATTGTGTCCTCAAAAATGTCATCCATACGCTACGACCAACCTTGGATATACACCAAAGTGAAGCGTCTATCAAGAAGAAAGAAGTGTCAATATGTGAAAGCAAGGAGCTTAGCTGGCACCCAAGAAGACTTTGAGAAGTACCAAGCTCTGAAGAAAGAGTCAAGATCTGCATGCAAACAAGCATACAACGACCACATCAGGAACATCATTTCATCTGAGTCCAAATGCAACCCGAAACGGTTTCTCGCATTCATTGGTGTTGCTCCTCTTAAGTCACCAGGAGGAATCATCCAATCTGACTGCACTTCCAAGGCAGATACCCTCAACAAACAGTTTGCATCAGTATTTACCAAAGATGAGTGCCCAACTAATATTCCAGACAAAGGTGACAGTCCTTATCCCTTCAAGGAGGACATTGACATCTCTCCAGCTGGTGTCAACAAGCTGTTATCTGGACTTGATCCCTACAAAGCGACAGGCCCGGACGGAATTTCGGCTAGGTTACTCAAGGTACTTGCTGATGAAGTGCACCCCAGTACTTACAGCATTATTCAAAGCATCTGTTGAACAAGGCATTATTCCAGATGACTGGAGGACGGCAAATGTTGCTCCTGTGTTTAAGAAAGGTGAAAGGAGCAATCCAGAGAGTCATAGACCCATTTCTCTGACTTCTATTCCATGCAAGATCTTAGAGCATATCATCTGCAGCTGCACCGTGAGTCACCTTGATGAAAATAACATCCTCTCAGATGCCCAGCATGGATTTCGCAAACGTCGTTCATGTATCACCCAACTCATCCTTACCTGTGACGACCTTGCCAAGGGTCTAGACAGAGGCAAACAGCACGACATGATTTTGTTCGATTTCTCAAAGGCCTTCGACAGAGTCCCTCACCATCGACTTCTATACAAACTGAAATTCTATGGCATCCATCAGTCTACACTGAGCTGGATACAAGACTTCCTCCACAACAGAACACAGAAAGTAGTTCTCAATGGATATACCTCAGACACTAGCTGTCCCAGTCTCATCAGGGGTACCGCAAGGTAGTGTACTCGGCCCGCTCCTCTTCCTGCTTTACATCAACGACCTACCTGATAGTGTCTCTACCCAATCAACAACCAGATTGTTTGCAGATGACTGTCTCCCCTACCGCAAGATTTGCTCTCAAGATGATGCAAACAATCTGCAAGAGGATCTCAACTCCCTGCATCAGTGGCAATCAGACTGGCTGATGACATTTACTCCTCAGAAATGTAAAACCATCTCAGTCACTAATATTCTAAGTACACCACGTTTACTATAGGAGACCACCGTCGCACAATTAGTGTCACCAACATGCTCCTTCGTCTGAAGTGGCCCACTCTTGAAGAAAGGCGTGCTCAGTTCAAGGTGATAATGATGTATACCGCATACTCAACTTCTTGGTTGATGTAGCAGCTGCGCAATACTTCCTAATCTCACCCCTTTTGCCTCTGTGACTGACTGGCTTGGAGTGTATTCGAATTAGGCTGGTGATTGTTGTCCATGTCTGGGAGGAGACTTTTCCCTTACTACAGTTTCCCCTCAAATTATGCAGATATTCACTTGAGTAACGATGATGGGGATGGTCATTTAATGGACCAGGGTTGAGGTCTATGTCACCACATTTCAGGGGTGGTGATCTAAATGTTGCTGTAGAATTTACATAGTATGATATTCTGCGTCCAATATATCTCACAAAAAGTAGTTTGCCCTAAGCAGGCTTGTGTTGTTTACTTCTTGTACATGATGTACTTGTTTTACACATGAGTCCTTATATTTAAAACTTTGTGAGGCAGCAAGAATCAGGAACAATAACAGCACTTTCATTGTCTGTTTGTGGGACTAATCTGTTCTGTTTGGGTTGACAGTTAATGAAGACTTTGCCGGCTCAGCAAACTTGGTTGTTGCAGTCCATTATTATCTTGTCAGCAGCTGAGCAGCTGAGCAGGCCAAAATGGCTTCTCTCTGTAATATTTTCACTGCGTTCAGGTGATACATTTTATTTATTATTTATTTTTATACAGAAATGTAGTTAAATGGTACATTTCTCTGAGCAATGGGTATGCTAGTTCATGCATGCGTGTATGGAATTTACATTGCAGTATGTTTTGTCTACTCGATTCAGAGTGGACGAGGCAGAAATGCTATGTTATAAGTAAAAACACGAATATACAATTCTGCTAGTGCCATACCAATTAAAGCACATAAAAATGTCAAAGCAAAATTTCGATTTTTGTTTTGCAATTGTAAACTCATGACAGGTTAGAATAGATATATTTGCTTCTGAACAATTATCTTGTTCACATTCTTTAATGTATTGTCAACTGATTAACAATAAATTAAATCAAACTCGTTAAGTGGAATAATATATAGGAATGATATGCTGTTACTTGCCCGAAATAGAAACTTGTGTAGGAAAATGTGAGACAATCATTATGTTTCATGTAGTATAGAAATGAATGCTGACAATTTAGAGTGATCAATAACATACAAACCTGACAAAGATAGGAGATAAACAAACTTTGTATTATCAAATACCTGAAATTAAATGTATTTTGTTTGTAATATCTCTATGGATTTATTTTTGGGGGACTGGCAGGAATATGGACATTGCTTGTATTTTGTATGTACACAAGATATCAATTATCCTGTCAAATGTTTATGGATTCATATGGTGTTCATGTAGTGAATGCATATTCTCATGAATATATTTTTGCAAGTTTGAACTATGATAATCCTTTGTAGTACAACTCATGTGTATCAAAGATAGTAGTAAAATCAAAGCATATAGAAAAGACCATCATAATGTGAAATGTGCGTGATCTTTCTTTTGAAAATTTTCTATACGGGTGCAAAAATATAGCACATGGTGTACACAATTATCATAAATTTCAGATTTCGAGTCATGTTATGTATATATATATATATATATGAAGTTTATACAGGATGTATTTTACATGGACATTTTAGTTGAAATATAAAATATTGTCTTTCATTTATTTATTTCAGTGTGAAAACAGTGTGTGTATATATGCACAAATTAAATTAATTTGCTCTGACTGATGTCGTATGAAAGACATGATTTACTATTTTTATGAATTATTTAGTCAGTTGTTTTTATTGACTCAGATTCCATTGTTAATTTCTTTGTGAAGAATACTACAAACTTAATATAAAATATAAGTTTTGTGTTATGCGACATAGTGTGATATTAGATATATATTCACTATTTGAGAGTTACAGATGCTCTTTCATGCATAGGATCTGATACCAGAGTAAAAGACTTCAATCTAATTTTACATGAATGAATTGAAAACAAATTATGTTCAATTATTGCAGTTCTATATGCAATGTGATGTACAATATTGATTTAAATTTGATATTGCTGAATATTTTCATATTTTTATTTTTGTTCATCAAGATGTACTCTTTGAAATTGTATAATTGGGATAATGAAATACAATGCAGCACATGTAATGAATTTCCCAGCCTCAAAAGTGTACATGATATAACATTATTTTGTTGGTAATGCCAGAGATGGAACAAATCAAATCTTGATTATTGGGAAATGAACTCAGCAACATTGAGATGTAGTGATCACATTGACAGACAGAAATGGTTTGAGTGGTAAAAAGTATTTTATTGGAATCATTTTGTTATGTGACAATGTATATTTGAATCTTCAGGAATTGTTTGTGTGTATAATTTTTACTAGACACCACAATATTGATACTCATTTGATTTTAGAAAATAGAAGTTCTTTGTGGTTTTACTATAGTTATGTAAATATCTTTAAAAACATTTTAATTTGGATTTTAGTAATACATTGTGACATGAATTAAATAGTTTGTACTTACATTGTATACTGTATATAAACAGAGAGAGAAGATGATTATAATATAACTTATTTTAATTTATGATTGAATTAATTTATCAATGGAATTTGATATTTATTAAACAAGATATAATAAATTATTGAACAAGATATAATAAATTGACATTTCTAATTTGTTCCTTAAAAATAGCCTTTGTGTCATTATTCCTGGAGCGACAATGAAAATGATTGATTCTTACTGTCTGAACGTACAGTGTTTGATGAATAATTGGAATAAAGCATGCATTCAAGTGGTGGACTGTATAATTAGTGAACGAGAGAGACATCTACGGTTTTATTAAGAAATTTGTTGAACTCTAAACTTATCAGATAGTGCATATGTATATAATTTGGCTGAATCCGTACAAATTGATAAAATAATAAGTTTAGTTTCACAATGGGCAAACAATAGAGTCCAAATATGGCTTTCCTCCCCTTTTCATTGCTATAGCTATAGGTTGCACATAGCACATGACCAAAATAAAATGACAAGATAATGTCACAGAGTGTGAGACCGCCCCCGCCCAACTTCAATTTGTTTGGCTAAATCAACACTGACACATCTCAGTGGTATATTTTATGTTGAGGTACCTCTCGCCCCCCCCCCCCAAAAAAAAAAACGTAGAGTACGGCCTTTGTGCAAACAAAAAACAAACAGTAAGTAACTGCCACTGCTTATCATCCATTTAATTAGCCCATCTAATTTTTTTAATGAATTTAATGTACAAGATGGAGAAGAAATAATAAAACCAAAAAAAATGTTATAAGTGTATCACCAATAAACTAAATAACGAAATGAAGCCCTTTTTTCCACAAAGAAGCACACAAATTACTGATGTGTGCAGAGGCGGCGAGGGGGGGGGGGGGGGGGGGCAATTTGTGATTTTTTTTTGGGGGGGGGTCAACGGGGGGGGGGGGGGGTAATGAGCATTATTTTTTATTCAACCCCCCCCCCCCCCCCCCCCCCCCCCCCCCCCCCGCCCCCGCCAAGGATCCTCCACTGGATGTGTAAACAGAATTACAACGTCTTTGGGAAAACTAAATGCACAAAAGCTACAGCGAATACGTACAACACGTAGAGTACGGCCTTTGTGCATAGAACGCGCATTTTTAGTGCCCGCACAAAAGCCGTTACGCGCATAGCGGCCTTCGTGCAGGAAACGCCCAGCGGGTTCAACTCACTGCACAAAAGGCACTAACACTAAATCGACGATAACTAACAAAATAATGCTTGTTTTGCAAAAATAAATTGCCAGTCTAATAGAGTATGCCACAATCCACGTATTCATGTGTGATTTTTATCTGTTAAAGAAGACTTGTGAGTTTAAACCTTTTAAAACCCGATATCTCGGAACTAACTTTTGACCCGCGATGCGCGTTAGCGGCCTTTGTGCGGACAAGCGACGATATGTAAAAACAGAGTAAGCTGTACTTTGCGATGATAGCTACGCTAAATATGAAACAGGATGTGTTTTTAATATTCCCGTGCCAAGTTTGAGAACAAACTGAAAACCCCTTTACTAAATTTGAAGCTGCATACACCTACAAGGGTGCTCTTACAGCAGTGTTGTTTAGGATATGTTTGTCTGATTTTGGATTTGTAATACTAGTTTTAATTTCTTTCTGACTCTGCCTACTACTATCATTGTGATATCCTATATATGTAAAAACAGAGTAAGCTGTACTTTGCGATGATAGCTACGCTAAATATGAAACAGGATGTGTTTTTAATATTCCCGTGCCAAGTTTGAGAACAAACTGAAAACCCCTTTACAAAAATGTATGCAGCGCTACAAGTCTTCTTTATGTCACCTTTCACATTATATTCAAGATCAGAGTGCTTGAATACACTGCACAATTTGTAAACGCTTTTTTAAAAGATCAGTACAGAAAAGAATGAAGAAGTTTTAGGATGCGATATGGCTGAGTGGTATAGCAGTGGCCTCGAAACCGGTAGGTCTCGGATTCGAAACCAAGTCAATCGGTAGGTGCCCTTTCTTTTTGCACTGAGTGCCCTCTTTTGTCAGTGAACCCCTACTTTGAAAGACTCCGCTTCCCCTGCCTCGCAACATTGATACCCGTCAACAATAAACGTTTCTATAATGTTCATCCATGCGAGCGAGGCATTGTTAAATTTCTGTTATTGTCCTCAATTTGATCACGTTTAACTAGACTTGTTGACGCTGAGTTATATTACTTCAGAGGCGCTACTCCAGGGGAGAGGGTGGAAGAGGAGGGGATACCCCTTACAATTACCCACAAATGCATACACTTTGTCCTGATTATTGCCTCTACACAATTCTGAGAGGTTCTACTATTACTTTCTGAAGTTCCCCTTTCCCTTGTAAGAAGAATCCCTTCCCCTTTTAATAAGTGTCAATGTTTATCTCTGATAAGTGCCCCTTTTATTTTGACACGTAGCCCCTTTTTTCAATAAGTGTATAATTCCTTGTGATGTGTGCTCCCATTCCTTTTAAAATAAGAGCCTTTCTCCATCCAATAAATGCCCCTTTTCTCCTCCGATAAATGCTCTTATTGAAATATAATAGGTGCTTCTTTTCTTCAACGAATGCTCCTTTTCTTTATAATTAGTGCCCATTTTCCATTAGTTTCCTTTTAAATAATAGCCCCATCCCTTCTCACAAAAACCCTCTTTACACCTCATATAAGCCCCTTTTATTTTGACACGTGGCCAATTTTCATTTCTGATAAAAACCTTTTTATCTTGTGACAAGTGCCCCTTTTCTTTTATTATAAGACACCTTTCCCCTTTTCATAAACGCCCCTTTTCAGCACTTTTGAATGCCCCTATTAAAATGTTATAGGTGCTTCTTTTTCCGACAAATGCCCCTTTTCAATCCTCACAAGTGTCCTTTTTTCTCTAAGAAATCATAGAATACTACATATTGACGTGTAATAGCACTATGGTAGTAATACTATACAGTGCGTCCCAGAAAAAACGAAACCGAGAAGTATCGATGTTTTATCATAACTTAATCACAACCATAATTAATGAATGATACATATTTGGAAAGCTTAGAGTCTCCTCTTTCAGTTGATGCTACTCAAATGATGCATATTTCACGCATGAGTGATTAAAAGCAATTTGAAGGAAGGAAACCAAAAAGACATTTAGCGGGCGGTATCTGAATTTCGAAGAAAAATTCACATTTCTAGAAAGTTGAGTTTCTGCCCTTTCATATGACACCTCAATCAGGAAAAATGAGCGAGGAATAACAAAGTTCTGTTTGTTTAAAGTAGCCCTTACATTTTCATAATTTTAACAAACGAATTCGTTTTCACTGGGTGCCTGCCGTAGCAAAAAGCAGATTTGACAAAAGACTTAACTCCGTTTCGTTGACAATCAGCCATGCATGAAGACTCTCGTCTACGGTTGATTGTCAACGAAACGGAGTTAAGTCTTTTGTTAATTTCGTTTATTGATACGGCAAGCAGCCAGTGAAAACGAATTCGTTTAATAAAATTATGGAAATGCAAGCACTACTTTAAACAAACAGAACTTTGTCATTGCTCGCTCATTTTTTCTGATTGAGGTGTCATATGAAAGGGCAGAAACTCAACTTTCTAGAAATGTGAATTTTTCTTCGAAATTCAGATACCGCCCGCCAAATGTCTTTTTGGTTTCCTTCTTTCAAATTGCTTTTAATCACTCATGCGTAAAATATGCATCATCTGAGTAGAATCAACTGAAAGAGGAGACTCTAAGCTTTCCAAATATGTATCATTCATTAATTATAGTTGTGATTAAGTTATGATAGAACATCGATACTTCTCGGTTTCGTTTTTTCTGGGACGCACTGTATAGCTATATTAAGAACTACAACCGTATAAACGCCTTTTGTCTTCTTTTCTTGTGGGTGAATTCGTTGGGTGAGCGCGCTTGCATGCACTCAATCAAAGGTATAATATTTACAACGAACCGAATCTGGTTTATTTGTTATAGGCTATGTCAAATCAATCCCTAGTTTCTCGTCCGGTTTTCGAAAATGAGGAGTGGATGTTTCTTGTTTATATCATTGATATTCTGATAAGATAGCCGCTCATACAAATACTAATAGCCATGGCTCCCTGTTAACTTGTCCTTTTAGTGGTCTACAGCAGACTATATGGGACAAAAATAATAGGGAGTCAAATAAAATGTTATTTAAAGAAGAACAATAATTAAGTAGATCTATAGAGCCTACACTATAAACAGATAATAACAATTATTGTTATCATAATATATCTTTTTAAGTGGTTCATAGATAGTTTCAAAAAAATTACAAAAAACGTAAAGAAATCATAAACCCAACACCACCATAGACTATTTTTCATAATCTTGTCCCTATTTTGATATTTCTGTAGTTAATGAATTTGTAATTATGTGCAATGTTGTTGTTTTATTATTGTCAAGCGCATTGTTATTTTCTCTCAAGAAGAATGCGCTATAAAAGCCTAGGTTATAATTGTTGTTATTATTATTTCTAAAGCATCAGTACTATGCCTTTTCTCTTAAAATTGTTTTAGATCTACATCTAAGGTATCACCGGATTAATTTTTCATCTTAAAACAAAGTCACAACATTTAATACGAGAAACCACAAAAAGAAGGAGGCGGGCGCCAAAAGAATTTTGCGGGGGCGAGAAGCCGGGAATCATTTTTACTTGGCCTTAGTGTGGAAGAATAGAAAAGCAGCAAAGTCCCCTGAAGAGAATAGCTCTTCAAAATGGTTCACGCGTAATTGATTCCTTTTGTAGTGTAGGGAGGTGGTGATAATATCTATATATTGACACTCGTTTTCATAACTATTCAATACATGACATATTTGTAAATTTCTTTCGGTTTTGGCATACAGAATAACTGGTACACAATGCCAATCTCTCTCTCCCTCCTTCAGCCATCCATCCAGTCATTATATTTCTTTCTGTCTCCCGGTCCTTCTCTCTCTTTCTCTTTCTCTCTCTCTTTCTCTTGATATTTTAATTTCCCTCATAATAACATTCTTTCTCCCCTCGCTCTCACCCACTCACTATTAAGAAGAACACACTTGGTGGTGAATAGGGACACGGAGTCTACAAAAATTAAAGAGGCTAATTAAAGCAACCAATCAACTTACAACTTTTAGGAAAACAAGGTGAACTTCAAAGGTTAACTTTGAGTACAATATACAGCCCTACAATATGGCAATCACATGGCAGATAAATGCATCAGTAACAGACTTAAAGTATGAAAGAAAAATGAGTTTAAACCCCGGGTGATACACCTCCTCTCTCTCTTTCTCTCTCTCTCACTCTGTCTCTCTGTCTCTCTCTCTCTCTCTGTCTCTCTCTCTCTCTCTCTCTCGCTGTACAATCTGAGAAAAAGACGTGCCCTCTTAATCCCCACCCCTCCCCCTGAAGCTACGCCACTAATTTACAACATTATCTAGCTTACTCCAGACAGTCAGTCTTACAATAAACAAAATGATATATAATATAAAAAAAAAACGTTTGGAAATAGGATGAGGAAGGAAGCGCTATAATTATCTATCTAATGATGCGGAAGCATAATTATGCATGTTGCTTAACTGGGGCAGAATATGGAGCAATTTTTGTTTAGGAAACAAATAACTACAGTTAAAAATTAGAAGTAAAGTTTAGCTACTTGATTTAAAAAAAAAAAAAGGTCGCGATAACCTTCTAGTGTAATTGATTAAAGATAGTGCGCCCTATATTTCACATCCACTGGCAAATATATCTATCTCTGGTCATGAAGAAAGGGCAAGGTTGCTGAATGTTAGCAACAGTCGGTCGCCATTGCTGCACTTTAATACAACCATGACGTGGTAAGTTACTCTTTCAGCTTGGACTCACAATGATTCGTTTCACGGTTGATTCTTCTTTGTAGATTCCACTGTTCGGGGGATTTAGCCAAAAGAGAACATTATCACGATTACCCACGATGAATTCTTTTTCTATTCATCGTCATTTCAATGCTATGTGAAAATATTTTGATGACAATAAACGACATTGTGGTACTATTTTTAAGTACCGTCGCATGGCTATCGCAGGACAGATAAATTCATCAGAACCAGGTTGAATAATTGAAGGGGAAAAAATGAATTTGAACCCTGGGCCAACCAGCCTCTCTCTCTCTCTCTCTCTCTCTCTCTCTCTATGCAATTGGAGAAATAGACGTGCCCTTTATGATTCCAGAAAGTAGGTCTTACAATAAAAAGAAAAATGGAAACAAGGACGATGAAGGTCATGCAAATACCTTTAATGGCTACCCTTTCCGAGGTTTGTAATTGGCTGATCTTTTGAAGTTCATGATTTATCACAGTCACGATGAAAAAGAGATATTTTCAATATGGACTTTGTATCATTCGTTTACATAATGATGATGAAGAAATGGTTGGTTTACACGCGATGTCGTCAAACAGTGTTAAAGTTGTTTTCGCCGTGAGGTCCCTGCAATCCTATTATTATCTCCCGGGTTTAGAGTTTAGATTTTGTTAATGAATATCTTGAAAATATAAAATGCTTCATTATTGTTTTTACTTTCTTCAAGTATATGCTTATTAGCATCTGTCAAGTGTTTGTTGGTAATATAGGAATAACATGAACAAGAAAGAATCAACTTATGCACATGATCACATTTGTGTTATTTATTATTATGTTCAATGTTTTTGAGTATGTTCTGAAGATTCTACTCGGTTGATTTTACTGTTTGGAAGATTTAAAAGAGAGAGAGAGAGAGAGAGAGAGAGAGAAAGAGAGAGAGAGAGAGAGAGAATTATATATTATCACGATTATTAATCTTCTTTTTCTACAATGCTATTTGACTATTTTTATGACAACAAACGACATTGTTGTCCCTTTTTTTCATGTATCGTCACATGGAAATCGGATGGTAGATAAATTCATCAGTACCAGGTTAAATCTGAAAGGAAAACTGCAGTTAAACCCAGGACCATACCCGCGCGCACACACACACACACACTCTCTCTCTATCTCTCTCTCTCTCCCTCTCTTTCTCTCTCTCTATCAGAACGATCTGAGCAATGCACGAGCCATGTTGCCCCCTCTTTGACACTGCACCACTGATTTACAACTTCATTTAGTTTATTAACAACAGTAGGTATTATAACAGAAATGAATACCAAGTCAGGATAACGTATATGTAAATACTTTTTTAAAGCTAGGTTTGTACTTGTCTTTTGGAGTGTATGATTCAGCATAGTAATGATGAATAAGATAGTATGTTCAGCATGATATTTGTATAATTCGTTTATATAATGATGATGAAATAATGTTATTATAGGATTAATCCACACGGTATAGTGTCAACAATATTATTGGTTTCGCTATGATGGTTCTGTAATCCGCATGTTTAGCCTTTCTTGTTTTATTACTTATTTTGACAATAGACATTATGTCATAAAATAACTGCCTTCGTAACTTATTTGCCTGAGTATTGGTTAGTAATGCCTAGGTCACATTTGCCGCGGCGGCCGTGGGTCTAAAATATTTTCGGCCAATAGCAAGTATAGGACCGCCGCAGCATTCCCACGGTCACATACGGTAGCGGTAACATATTGCTATAGTAGCCGCACGGCATATTTTGAATTTTTAGAGACAGAAAATCTGCGACTGCCGTACGGCCTTTGAAGTCGTGACGCACGGTCGCCATAGGGCGTCCCTGCGGCGGGCTTAGCCTTTTGACACATACTAAGGCAGACTCAAGGTAGCCGCAAGGTGCCTGCAAGGTGGCCGAAGGGGGACCATACTGCGACCGTGCGGCCAGCTTGATGCTACCACTTCACCTCTGAAGCAAATGTGACCTAGGCATAAGTTTGAACTGGAGGATTGAGACGAACACAAATATAACCTTGTGTACATGATCACATTATGTCTTATTCATTATATTTTCAATTGGTCATGTATGTTTTGAAGGACGTTATCGTTTCGGTCCAGTATAGTTTTATCTAGTTTTATATCACCTTGTAATCTTCAGGGAAAAGCAAATTCTAGCAACATTTGTTGCTGAATTTGAGCAACAATCGCCATTGCTTCTCTTTAATACAACCATGATGTGGCAATTCATTATTTCCGTTAGGACTCACGGTTGGTTCCACTGTTTGCAGGAATTAGCAAAGCCAAAGAGAGAGAGAGAGGAAGAAGTAATTGATTTTTCATGATTCCTCTTCTTCTTCTACAATGATATTTCAGTATTTTGATGACAATAGCAACAGAGTTGTACTTTTTACCGCCACAGGGCACATACATGTATTCCTACCAAATGGCAACAGTATGAGAGGAACGTAAATTTAACCCCGGGCCATATATGCCCTGTCCCTTGCAATACAATTTGAAAAGTGCTCGAGTCCCTACCTCAACATATCTGCAACTGTATCTAAGACATTAAATATTACGATAAATTAAACAACTGGAAACAAGGATGATGAAGTCAATGTTTGTAATGTTTTTGATGATAAATCTGTATTGAATCCAATCACTGGGGCAATATTATATGTAAAGCGCTTAGAGACATTTGCATTAAGCGCTAATAAAAGCGGAATATTATCATTATTATGTAAAGTGCTAATAGACATTATGTATCAAGCGCTATATAAAAGCGTATTTTGTGTTGTTGTTATTATTAACAAATTATTGTTACCTTTTTCCAGGTTTGTAAGTTGCTAGTCTTTTGAAGTGAATGATTTACCATAGTGAGTATGAAAACGTGATATTTACAAGATAGAATGTTTGTATCATTCGTGTACATAATGAGGAGGATATAGTTTACAACCGGTAGCGTCCATAGTGTAATATTGTCATCTTATTATTGAGGGCCCTGCACTCCTTTCATTATCCCTTTGGTTTAGCGTTTTGATATTTTTGTTTAAATTAAATGTCTTGATAATAAGCAAAAAGTTATTGTCTTCGAGTAGGCCTATATCCTTATTTGCATCTTTCTCAAATTTTGCTTGGTTAGTTGGTGCTGGAGGATTAGCATGAAGAAAATTGCCTTGTTTGCATTATCATATTTATGTATTTACATTCTACTTTCAATATTTTCTAAATTACTTTAAGAAGTGTCCTTTCCCTTCCCATAAGTGCTCATTTTCACCTCTGATAAGAACCCTATCCACATCTGATAGGAACCTCTTTTAATTTGACAAGGGTCCCTCCCCCTCTCATAAATTGCCCTATTGAAATATGATAGGTGCCACTTTTACTTTGACAAAGTGTCTCTTTCATTTGTAATAAACGCCATTTACCCTTATTAGTAGTACATCTTTCCCCGTTTAATAAGTGCCCCTTTACATACCTTATGAGTAGCCTTTCAGTAGGAAAAGTGCCTTTTTTCTTTTGTAATAAATGTCCCTTAACCCTACTTATCAGTGACCCCTTTCGGATGCGAGAGGTGTCCCTTTTGACATCTCTGATAAATGCCCTTTTTACTTTGACAATGTCCCTTCTTCTTTCTGAGTGGACTTTTCCCTTCTAAAAGTGTCCGATTTCTTTTTTGGTAGTGCATCCCGAGTGTGAAAGACTCTCCGCCACCCCTGCAGTGCCACGTCAAAACCCGACTCGAATACTTATATTCATAATGTTTATTCATGCAAGCGAGGTATTTTCAAAATTTATATTTCATTTCCTCGACCTGATCGCGTTCAACTAGACTTGTTGACGCTGTGTGTCAGTACTTCCTCGTAGGCTGCTTCATGTCGGTCTCTTTGAAACAGGGAGTCGACTTTTGATAACTTTTCATACTTTCTGAACTAAAGCAAGTTGCATCGCATTTTCCGAATGGGACTCTTAATGCAAGGAAAAATCGGACACTTTAGTATTTGGCTGGAATTGTGATTCAAAATACTCTTGTTAAAGTTTTCTTCATTCTCACACTTTACACCAGTTTGAGCCGTTTATTGAACGTCGTACGCGTTGAGCGGGGATATAGTACACGGAATATTATCACGGACAACATCCTTAGGAGTCATAACCAGTTAAAAAACTCATCTTCTACCTTAACTAAAGCCAGCGAATCACGTCATTGACCTGCACTTAAATGCCTACTGATTGATTATACAAATAAAGTGAGTATTTCATACTGTTTTAATATGATGTATTTTGGGGTATAAAAAGAAGGGCTCTTTTCCAACTCAATTTAGAGGGCTTTGTTATTGTTAGTCAATGTGTGTGTGTTAATGTGAGTGTTGGTTTGTACATGTGGTTTGGGGGAAGCGGTTGTATTTGAATGAATGTGAGGAAATCAAAGCAAACCAATACAGAACAGAGTGAAGGAAAATGTATTCTTAAAGTTGTCAAGTTTGTCTGTTTGGTGGTGTTATTGTTACATTTCATGTTTTTTTAAAGTATGTATCATAGACAAATTTACAAACCATCTTGCCTAAATCTGCACTTTATACCATTCAATATCAAACAGTAAACTTGTCAAGTTTGTCTGTTTGGTGGTGTTATTGTTACAATTCATGTTTTTAAAGTATGTATCATAGACAAAGTAATAAACCATCTTTCCTAATTATGCACTTCATACCATTCAATACAAAACAGTAAAAGTTGTCATGTTTGTCTGTTTGGTGGTGTTATTGTTACATTTCATGTTTTTGAAGTAGGTATCGTAGACAAAGTAATAAACCATCTTGCCTAATTCTGCACTTCATACCATTCAATACAAAACAGTAAAGTTGTCAAGTTTGTCTGTTTGGTGGTGTTATTGTTACATTTCATGTTTTTGAAGTAGGTATCATAGACAAAGTAACAAACTAGCTTGCCTAATTCTGCACTTTATACCATTCAATACACAGTTGTCAAGTTTGTCTGTTTGGTGGTGTTATTGTTACATTTTATGTTTTTTGAAAGTGTGTATCATAGTCAAGGTAACAAACCATCTTGCCTAATTCTGCACTTCATACCATTCAATTCAAAGCAGTAAAGTTGTCAAGTTTGTCTGTTTGGTGGTGTTATTGTTATATTTCATGTTTTTTTAAAGTATGTATCATAGACAGAGTAACAAACCATCTTGCCTAAATCTGCACTTTATCCCATTCAATACCAAACAGTAAAGTTGTCAAGTTTGTCTGTTTGGTGGTGTTATTGTTAGAATTCATGTTTTTTGAAAATGTGTATCATAGACAAAGTAACAAACTATCTTGCCTTAAAAATCTGCACTTTATACCATTCAATACCAAACAATGGGTCTACATATGGAGTTTACTCATTACATTAACATTTGCCTTTTACTTTCTACTGACCTTACAAAAAAGGAGTATCTTCATTGAAAACGAAAAACTAACCTAATTGCACATCTCATCTTATATTGTTAAAGATATTGTCAGTAATCTTACCAAAAATATGAATGATAAGTTCATAACAAAATAATGCATGTAATATGCCCTCAACCAGGCGCATACGCGGGGGGGGGGGGGGTAAATCCCCCCCACTTGATTTTGTTTTATGTGTATGTTTTGTGTATGTTTTTGGGGATCCCCCCCTTTCGATTTATTTAAAAAAAAAAAAATTATGCCAATGGCTGACCTAAAAAAGTTGACGTAACCACCCCCCCCCCCCAACGGAACAAAATGTCAATTT
>JAVYIG010012994.1:0-49962 GCA_035222895.1 Strongylocentrotus droebachiensis | reverse complement strand
TTTCAAAGTCTGCTTCACTGTCATCTCTCTTTCTGCAAGAAAACAAATTATTTATGATTTATGCCTTTTTCTTTAAATTGGCAACAATGGTACATGTATATTCCTTTTCTTACTACAATTTTTTAATGAAAAGCTGTGAATTCGAAAACAATTTGTTTGTAAAAGAACAAAAGCAAACGGTCCAGTAAAAAATGCATAGATTGACAATCACTATGGTTCTTTATGGCAAAACAGTAAAATGATGTGAACAACATTTTATCAAGGATGATTTTATTTAAGGATGAAGTTGAGTTCTGGTCATGCGATTGCATTGTAAAAGAAACGGTGTGGAATCGACCAGAAAAGGTTGATCATCTAGCATATAAGAATTTGTGTGTATTGCAACTTGCAAGGTTCTGGAATCATCAAAATGATAAGAAATTTGGCCAAGTCTTGGTAAAGTTACAAACACTGTACACAGAAAGATGTATATGGGACTAGACAAACACGTGGCGTAAAAATCCAACCCCCCCCCCCCCCCGAGTTTTACGATGTCACATGACATATTTAGAATATGAAGGCATTTGAAGAGCCATGCTTTGGTAATTATGCAGTTAACACTACCAAACCCATAGTCACATGGGTCTAATTTTACCTAAGTCAAATCATTTTCTTTTTAACCAAACTATGCAAACCAGCCTCAATACTCTACAAAATCTATTGAGGCTGGTTTGCATAGTTTGGTTAAAAAGAAAAGGATCTTTGTGAAACACCTCCCTGTACATATTACATAACATTGAATCTAAAGATGCTAGAACTTGAGATGACCTCAGGTTTCCATAACTCAAATATTTTGTTTAAATAATTTTTTCAGAACAATCTCCCTCCAGCACTAAAAATCTGCTCATCACTTAATTCTTTGAAATGCCGTTATAAATCCAACCTTTTAAGTTTGTATTTTAAATGTAAAATGTTATATATTGCATGCTTGTTTCTTGGTTTTATTTGTTTGTCTGTTTGTATGTTATAATCATGTATGTATTGTTAATTATGAGATCAAGGTACTATAAGGCTATTTGCTCTTTTTTGTTGACCCCTCATTTTAATAATTTGTCTTTGTTCTAATTGTTCTGTATTGATTTCTATTGGTATTATTTTATGGATGTTGTTTTTATCGAGAATTAAATAAATAAAGACTAAAGACTAAAACTAAAAGGTGTCTATCACTATGAACATGACAGACAAAGAAAGCGGACAAAATATACAGTTCCTCATTCTACCCTCAACAATTGCTGTGGTAAACAAAAGAACTGCTATTATGTAAAAATGTGTAGAACAGGTGTCACATGCATATTCCCCTGTGCTACTTATTTTTACATAATAGCAGTGATGGGATGTTCCTTTGTCTACCACAGCAATTGTTGCGGGTGGAATGAGGAACTGTATATTTTGTCCGCTTTCTTTGTCCGTCATGTTCATAGTGTATATTTGCTTACTCACCTATCATCTTCCCTCAGCTTTCTGTCTACATCAAAGTCTACAATAGGCTTGAGTTCAGGATCACCCATCTTAAACTGAATTTTCTTGAGTTTCTTGAGTAATCTCTGTTGTCTCATTACCTCTTGCTTGGGATCAACTCGTTTCTTCTTCTTGGGAGGCTCGGCTCTGAATTCAAATAAAAAACAGTCTATTTCAAATTCAAATTCAAATTTTATTGGTCCAAAAAGAATTTGTTGTGTTTACATGCATTGTTCACAGAGAAAAATAGATAAAATGTACATGTGACATGATACATACAACATTAAATGAGTATATATAGAGAAAATAAACATATAGTACTTTAACATTCTTATTATATAGATATTTTCTCTGAATTTATATATTTTTTTTGGTGACCACATTTTGTACAAGCCGATAAAATTGAATACTACTAGATTACTAGAATGATGAGGAACAAAATGAAGGAAAAATGAAAGAGGTTAGTGAAAAGATAAGATAAGAGAAAGCAGACACAGATCTTCTTTGGAGGCTCAGCTCTGTATTCAAATAAAAAACAGTCAATTTATTTTGGTGACCACACTTCGTACAAGCCTATAAACTTGAATACAACTAGAGGTGTCTTGGACGAGTGGATATGTCACCGGACTGTGGATCACAAGGTCCGCGGTTCAAGTCCCACCGCTGCACTAATGTCCTTTGGCAAGACATTGATCTACATTTGCCACTCTCCACCCAGGTGTTAAATGGCTACCCGGTAGGATGCTAAAACTAATGTGCTTAGATTAGCAAGTGTGCACTTGTAAAAATGACGCCTGGCTGGAATGCTCCCCAGGGAGTGGAGAATGTGCATACATTGTGTGCTGGTAAGCCTGAATCCGATGACCCGGGTAATAAAATATATAAGAACTAGCTATTATTATTATAATTATAGAATGATGAGGAACAAATTAAAGGAAAAATGCAAGAGGTTAGTGATAAGATAAGAGAAAGCAGACACAGATCTTCAGACAAGAGAATACTAATAGGCTGCAGTAAATAAAGGGGGCAGGAGAAGAAAGAGGGTTTTGACTGAAGGAAATCTGGATAGACTGCATACATTGCAGAGATCAAAGTTGGTAGAGTGGAAACTCATTATAACAAGGACCTTGGGTCCATGGACATTTCGTCACTGTTTTCACGAAGTGACGGTAGTGAAAACAAATTGCATTCACTTTGCGTTACGATTTTCCTCACTACCGTCACTTTGTGAAAACAGGGATGATTTATTAGGAACTTTGCTATATCAGGGTAAAAAAAACAAAAGAAGATAAAGTGCTGGGACAGGCAATGTTATAACAGATACCTCATGATATCAGAGCTTGTTCTAATGAGGTTCTACTGTATCAATAAATTCTGAACCCCCCCCCCCCATGCACACACACATACACACACACTGGTAGAGATGATGGCGATGATAATGGTGATGATGGTGATGATGATGATGATGATAGTGGTGATGATGATGGTGATGATGATGTTGGCTATGATGATGACAATGATCATGAGGGTAATCATGATGGTGATGCTGATGATGATGATGATGGCTATGATGATGACAATGATTATGAGGGTAATCATGATGATGGTGCTGATGATGATGATGATGGCTATGATGATGATGATGATGATGGTGGTGATGATGATGGTGATGATGATGATGGTGGTGATAGTGATGATGATGATGATGATGATGATGATGATGATGGTGATGGTGGTGATGGTGATGATGGTGATGATGGTGATGATGAAGATGTGATCATGATGATGGTGATGATGATGATGATGGTGATGGTGATGGTGATGGTGATGATGATGGTGATGATGATGATGATGTGATCATGACGACGATGATGATGATGATGATGATGATGATGATGATGGTGATGATGGTGATGAAGATGTGATCATGATGATGGTGATGGTGATGATGGTGATGGTGTTGATCATGATGATGATGGTGATGACTATGATGATGACAATAATCATGAGGGTAATCATGATGGGGATGACAATGATGAAGATGGTGATGGTAATGATGGTGATGGTAGTGATGGTGATGATGATGAAGAGGGTAATGATGACATACACACCTGAGTACTTGTGTTGCTCTGATTGATAACCCTCCAGCTCGAGTGAAGAAGTTACGCACCAGCTGAAGACCCTGCATACTTGCCATCGTCAAGTCTAGTATAGATCTCTAGTCTAGGAGAGAAAACATACATTTACACAAAGTGTTTAAAGCCCCTCTGCACTACTCAGGGCTACTTGCGCCCTCTATATAGCAAACAATGCCTAATCGTTGCCTGTTGGTCCCCCATGATCCCCCTTTTCTTATGTTAATTGAGAGCTGAGTTGATGAGATAACCACCTGCCAGTGACCTTGCAGGAAGGTCTAATCCCCTGACCAAACTAGTGGAGACTCAAAATGTACTCAAAAGCGGACCACCTGTTTACAATAGACTACCAACATGGGAGTTGCTGTGTCAGACGTGCTGTAGCATCACCATTAAAAGAAAGGTAGGACTAATGTGGAGGTATTGTATGAAAGAATGCAATTCTTTTATGCATGAGCATGTGCTGAGCTGGGGGAAGTTACATACTACTGTCTCTTGTTTCACAAGATGAATAAGATCTGGAGCCTTTTTAGGGTGGAGCTTAGCAGGTCTGAGAACATTATCTTTCAAAATATTTAGAAATCTATGAAATATATTTAGATGTTTGAATAACATAATATGAGTTGTATGCAGGCCTGCACATCAACAGGAATCAACTAGAAATATTTGGATGTCACCCCACCTTTAAATAAATGTTCATGGATTTGAATTGCCACTTTGTCTTTGATGCTGACTTTACGATAATACTAGCTTTAATAGTTTAGTGTACTACAGTGCACACACAGAGTTTACTGAGGCCGAAGGTAGCGTATTTCATTTTTCTTAGTGAGCTCCAAAGGTAGATCCCAGGGTTAGTCGGCCGTTGGGTAAGGCACTATAAAGGGAAGCTGAACTTTGGAAGGGGTGAAAAGAACCCCACATATGCATTTGATTTGGTATTGTTTACAAATTACACCATTCTTTGCGCAAACAAATGGGTGCCAATTAAGGCTAGGTGATATCAATATCATATTATTTCATATTATATTCCACATACTAAGAATCTTGCTCTATGATTGGTCAAAAGTAAATCACGTGATGAAAGATAGTTTGCCCATCATTGCTGGGAAAAGCAAAAAGTTTGTTACACTGTGTAGATATGCTACTATCTACACAGTGCAACGCACTTTAATTGTATATACGCTGCGTATTGCTCTCCTCTTTAAGCGCTTTTAGTGTTCGTACGCGAACTTTGGTCATGCGCGAACTATATGGTCACACCACCATACTGCATGCACTGTACGTATCGTACACCGTTTGCTAGCTGTTAATTGATGACTATTACTCTAAAATGCAGGAAGAAGTGAAATGTTTCCGATGTGGAATATAAAGCAAATAATCACTGTTTGGTTTCAGGCGATGGCAAACTATCACTTCCTCGGCGATCTGAATGTATACACTATCTTTCCTCAGTTTCGCTTCAGAAAGATAGCTACATCCAGATCGCTTCGGAAGTGATAGTTTGTCCCATCACCTTCACCAACGGTAGTATCACTGTCACAAGACCCAGCAGGACTGCCCATGCACATAGCTTTAAATAAAGTCCCCTGTTCAAGAACTGAGCAACATAAGCAGTCCTTCTTTCCCAGGATTGTGAGGTCTTGGAATGACCTGCCGTCATCCGTTAACTTGTACCATGTTATTTTTAATAGCATTACTAGGTACGTGACTATCCGCACATCCACGGATAGAGCTCTACTCCAATGGCTGTCGCTTACATCATGAATACAGTATTGAACCACATGTGGGATGTTCCACTTCAAATCGTTCTTCAATTTTGTGTGTGCGATGATCAGAACCGGAGCTACAATGTATGACTATGAGCAACCGCAGATTGACTAAATATTCAAAGCATCAGATTTCAACGAAGGAGCGTAAGTACGCTTTCAAATTATACATCTCTCGATAGAATATTCATTTACTTAACTTAGACTAGATCTACCTGCATATGAAATATCTAGGTGATTTGATTACCGAAACGATGTTTTTAAAACTCCAAAAACTTCAACGATGTCTGCCAAAAAAAAATGGCCGCAACACTTTCGCGAAGTGGCAATTTTTCACGGGGCTGCACTGGCTTTGTGTACATCGCAGCCGCCATGTGCGCATATTGCTGCTTGCTGATGAGGGTTAAAAAAAGGTCACAAGTTGTCACACAACCCTCCTTTGACTTGTGTGGTTTATAATTAGGGTCCAAGTTAAGGGGTGGGGGGGGGGGGGGGGGGGCACGTAAATTAATGTTTTTTTAAACATTAAAATATCGTTATTTCGCTATTTGTTGACCGGCTAGGGTGATGATCTTGGTAACATTTTAGATGTATTTGTCTTTCGAATGGTACTATTTTTAAAGAGATTCAATGAATTCTATTTTATCGTTCAAGTACGTAATGTATTTATGTAGCTGCACCATGCACCTGGCTCTCGCTCTCGAAAGCACACACACAAGTGACGCACTCATCAGTCTGCAAGAATCTTCAACTGTGAACATGGTGAAGGAGGCAGACTCAACCCAAAGAAGAAGGAGAAGGCTAGTACTAGATCTAGATCTAGTCGTGTGGGAAAGGGCGAGTCGAGCACACAGCTAGCTCGGCACCGACATACACCGCGGCGCGGCCTGGCGTTGCCCCCGGCCCACCGGCGCGGCGCGGCGGCATAATTGAGCCGAGAGCCCCTGCATGGCTGCGGACAGGTGAACCTGAAGACGTCAAGCAAATTTTGGGCACCTTATTTTACATATCATAGACAGTACATTCACGATAATCATGATAATTGCCTGATAATATTTACTACTATATTATTATTAGAATATAAATGTGTATTCTTACCAGTAAATGTGCGTACAACTGACTAAAAAAGCATGACAATTCTATAGAAATTCTACTTTTTCGTAACTCGGGCCCGGTTCTATTATGGTGGAGTGTACGATTGTTGTGTGAAAACAGAACAGGAAAAAACATTGAAGAGCGCGGTGTGCATATAATAGGATTCCTGACAATTACATCAGTGATATATTTATATTTTGATAAAGAATATCAATAATGTATTTGAATTGGGTAACTTTGTTTTTAGATTCTGAAACAAAATCCTGGATTTAGCTCATGCTGCAATGATAACTATAAACCTTTATAGGTCAGTCATAGTCACGAACCCCACGAGTTGACTTTTACAAGCCGATCTGATTATATTTATGATAGGTAATCAAAATCAAATTTGCGTTTTCCTGACGGTTTTCATAACACTACAGTCTATTTGGGCAAACGAGTATGGTAACAATGCGTACGTCACTCAAAGATTCTTATATACTTTTTTTGAGGGACTTCATGATCATTTTGAAGCGCAATTCTTTTATAGGGCTTCAATATTACACCATATCAAGACAATAACAATATAGGGCCATGCAACTCGGATTTAACATTCATTGTTAAACGATATAATCAATCATCATCATTCATTATCTGCAATATAGAATCTTTGACAAAATGAATATATTAATATTCAGTGTTATTTAGGGAACGCGTATCCATGTCCCCTCCCTAATTTGAAAACACCCCCCTAAGTCCAGTGTGTAAAGTCGATAGGCCTACAGGCCGATTTTTTTTGTGTATTACCAGCCGGACATAATTGTTGCGTGAAAGGTTCCCCTTTACCAGAGATTTTTGGAACATGAATGACTAGATCCTCAATTCCCAGAGTGGGGGGGGGGGGGGGGGCGCCGGTGGAGCTCCCTGGAGCTAACCCTATGCAAACAAGCTAAATTTTACTTACCCTAGCGCTATAGATTTTTAATCAGGATCATTTCCGCATCACTTCAGTAGGAGTTGATCTTTAGGGGAGTTTGGGGGCTTGAGCCTCACCCCCCCCCCCCCCCCCCCCCCCAATTAAAAGAAAAGAACAAAAATGATTCCAGTAAGGCCCATGTAGAAAATTAATGCAAGAACCTCCAAGGCGCCTAAATTATTTTTAAGCCATGCTCGTATCTTTTTTATACAGCATCTCAATTTTTAAACAAAACAATTGAATAAATTTAAGGGGATCAAATAAAAACAAAAACAAAAAATAAAGTCATTATATAGGATCTACTTTCCCTTGCCGTACTACACACCCAACATATCATCTTCTAACATACTACACAACCAACTACACAACCAACCAAACATATCATCTTCTAACATACTACACAACCAACTACACAACCAACCAAACATAGCATCTTCTAACAGACTACGGGTAATTATAACACACTGAATTCAATGCCACATGCGCTAAATAAAATGTTGTATCAATAATCTTTATTAACATTCTCTGAAACAGAATTATATCTGTATAAATCTGAATTATACAAGCCTTTTACACCATGTGGATTATATCCATATAATACATCACAAATTCAAAAATGTAACAATGAAATCCAGATTACCATGAATATAAAAAGCAAGCTCTACGTCTTAACTGATCCAATGACCAGAAGATCATTATCAACAATGGGTTTGTTGTACAACATTCAGAAATTAATGAGATATTACAATTTCAAAATATGTCCCAATTGACAGATCATCATCCTCCTAATTTTGTGGGTTCGTTATACAACATTCAGAAATTAATGAGATATTACAATTTCAAAATATGTCCCAATTGACAGATCATCATCCTCCTAATTTTGTGGGTTCGTTATACAACATTCAGAAATTAATGAGATATTACAATTTCAAAATATGTCCCAATTGACAGATCATCATCCTCCTAATTTTGTGGGTTTGTTGTACAACATTCAGAAATTAATGAGATATTACAATTTCAAAATATGTCCCAATTGACAGATCATCATCCTCCTAATTTTGTGGGTTTGTTGTACAACATTCAGAAATTAATGAGATATTACAATTTCAAAATATGTCCC
Source organism: Strongylocentrotus droebachiensis (assembly GCA_035222895.1). NCBI lineage: Eukaryota > Metazoa > Echinodermata > Echinoidea > Camarodonta > Strongylocentrotidae > Strongylocentrotus > Strongylocentrotus droebachiensis. Next base: position 41,394 of record JAVYIG010012994.1, on the reverse strand, counting down.
AATTGACAAATCATCATCCTCCTAATTTTGTGGGTTTGTTGTACAACATTCAGAAATTAATTAGATATTACAATAAGTTCAAAATATGTCCCAATTGACAGATCATCATCCTCCTAATTTTGTGGGTTTGTTGTACAACATTCAGCAATTAATGAGATATTACAATTTCAAAATATGTCCCAATTGACAGATCATCATCCTCCTAATTTTGTGGGTTTGTTGTACAACATTCAGAAATTAATGAGATATTACAATTTCAAAATATGTCCCAATTGACAGATCATCATCCTCCTAATTTTGTGGGTTTGTTGTACAACATTCAGCAATTAATGAGATATTACAATTTCAAAATATGTCCCAATTGACAGATCATCATCCTCCTAATTTTGTGGGTTTGTTGTACAACATTCAGAAATTAATGAGATATTACAATTTCAAAATATGTCCCAATTGACAGATCATCATCCTCCTAATTTTGTGGGTTTGTTGTACAACATTCAGAAATTAATGAGATATTATAATTTCAAAATATGTCCCAATTGACAGATCATCATCCTCCTAATTTTGTGGGTTTGTTGTACAACATTCAGAAATTAATGAGATATTACAATTTCAAAATATGTCCCAATTGACAGATCATCATCCTCCTAATTTTGTGGGTTTGTTGTACAACATTCAGAAATTAATGAGAAGACAACTTCAAAATATGTCCCAATTGACAGATCATCATCCTCCTAATTTTGTGGGTTTGTTATACAACATTCAGAAATTAATGAGATATTACAATTTCAAAATAAGTCCCAATTGACAGATCATCATCCTCCTAATTTTGTGGGTTTGTACGTTGTACAACATTCAGCAATTAATGAGATATTACAATTTCAAAATATGTCCCAATTGACAGATCATCATCCTCCTAATTTTGTGGGTTTGTACGTTGTACAACATTCAGCAATTAATGAGATATTACAATTTCAAAATATGTCCCAATTGACAGATCATCATCCTCCTAATTTTGTGGGTTTGTTGTACAACATTCAGAAATTAATGAGATATTACAATTTCAAAATAAGTCCCAATTGACGGATCATCATCCTCCTAATTTTATCATACTTGTTTAATTCTATCCATCAATAATTAGTCCATTGAGATGTCATGCCTCGTTGAGACAACTGAATGTTCATATATTGGGATGAGACAAGCCTTTGATATATAAAAAAAAGAGTACCGAAGCTGTGACATCATAAAAATATTTTTTTATAATTTCTTTTTCTTCATTTTCCAAAAGAGCATAAAAAATGATGTCCGAATATCGAAAACCAATTGAATATGTTAAGTATTGGCCGAGAAATGACCATCTGAATAAATAGATGTCCTATAGGAACTCAGTGTTATAGTTCTAGCTCATAATAAACACCTCCCTGTATGTTAAAGATAAGCTTGAGTTCTGGTAATGATAGAAAATAAATTCTCACGGAATCCAACAAAATGACACTGCATGTTCAAGATTACAAATAAATGACATGTGCAAAACAATTTTGGCAGAAAATGTATAGGGGCCGAGTAATGAGCATAGAAAGATAAGGAAACCAAGGTAATTAGGGCCTGAAACCATGTGCTTATATATAACACAGGTAACTATGTGCAAATGAGAGTTGTGGTTTTTAAAGAAGATGATTTGCAGCAAGTTTGTGTGAGTTTGTTTCTATGAAACTGGTTCAAACAATCGATCTACTGCAGGATAAACAATCCAGAATTAATTATAGCCAAGTTTTCTCGACATACGATGCCCATACCAGAGCTCAAGACTAGCTTTAACATGTACTCTGAAATATACATTAAAAGAATGAGATGTATGAAAGAATGAAGATAAAGAGAATGCAGCACACAAAGGAAATCACATAGCATTACAGGGCAAGCAAAGAATACTGTTCAAATCTTGGCAATTTACTGCCAAAATAAAAGTGACAGAGATTAAAAACTGACCTGCGTAAATAAATAAAATAAATATTTCAGTCATCAAAACTCTTTGCTAGATGAGTTGAACAAATTGTGAGTACATATATGTGCACTTATATTTTTCATTTTCCTTTCTTTCTTTCTTTACAAATTTGGCACAAGGCACAAAGAGCTGGGTTGAAAAATAATCATACAAAGCAACCTCATATAATAAATTCTACTGAATAGCATTAAAAGAATCCGGGCTAAGTAACTCGGACTTCGGGCGAATTCGGCCTCGCTGAAGAAAAAAATGTCATTTTTTTGTCATTTTACCTTAACCCTAACCCTAAACTGACCGTTTTTTTAGGGAGGCCGAATCGGCGCGCCCAAAGAATTATGGAGCAATCCTACTAAGATTTGAGACAGGAGCAAGCTAAGAGAGACTATATCATGGATATACTAGCTATAGCATTATACCCAATGTCAATGTTCCTACATGTTCTTAGAATTAAAATCAAGACTAGTTGCTTTCACAGAAAACGGTTAATCTGCTTCCAATCAGAACGTACACAGGCAAGCTAATGTATGGTTCTACAGAACACGCTCCATTGACCTGTATTAACCAACTGAGTACTGAACTCTGTTATTCACATAGGCTTAATACAGGGACCACCCGGTTCACCTAGACAATGGGTTAAATTTCATATCGATACTAACCAAATTCCAAACTTCAAACCTACACTACATTCAATACCTAACTCTAAAACCATCCCTAGTATTCCTAAACCTAAACTAATCCTAATCGCAACCCTGATCCTAATCCTAATCGCAACCCTAGGCCTGTCTTCACTATCTCGAGATTGCCAAATATCCAGCTATTTGAACTATCCCGATCGCAAACTATCCAGCTAATTTGCTTCTTCATCAGACCGAAGCAGCAATTAGAAGGATATTTGGTCAGGATTGTCATCCCAAGATATCTTGGGATAGTTTGCAAAATATCCTACTATTTGGCAAAATATCCAGCTATCTGTCCCGTGCGTCTTCACTAGACCGAAGATTCGCAATACACACTAACGCTGAGCAAAATATCTCGAGCTAATTTCTCAAGGTCGAGGTCAAATCTCGAGATAGTGAAGACTCGATTTGTTACTTCGGGATTATTTCCCAAATAGCGGGCTATTTGGCAATCTCGAGATGATGAAGACGCGCCTCCTGTTCCTAATCCTACTCGCAACCCTGATCCTAATCTTAATCCTAATCGCAACCCTGAAGCCTATAACCCTCTTTCTTTGCCATTCTTTGGTGACAAAAAGACCAAGGCAAATGTTGTCAAATTGTGAGGTCATGATGCACGACTGTCCCTGATTTGAAGCTTTAAGGTTCATTTAACTTACCTTTTACACCAATTATCAGAACACTTATCATCAGTTTTCAAATTTGTAAAACTTAAAATTCTAAACACAGATACAAGTTTCCTATCCAAATTTGTTCAAATATGGGGCATGTAGTATGCAGAAGGCTTTACATAAGGACACATATCTTGTATCACTTCTACAACAACTTTCATTATCTTATTTTAAGATCATTGAAACAACGAAACTCAGTGGACAAACTAGACGATGGTGATTACATAACGGACATTTCAAACAAGTCCAAATTACTTGATAATATGAATTTATAACACCATGTGATTACAACTGTCCCAGAATATTGGCTTCCATACTTAATGTCTTTTAAAGCTTATCTGTACTACTTTATAGGAGGGATTATACCACGCTGCAAGGTCACTGGACAGGTGGTTATCTCATCAACTCAGCTCTCAATTAACATCAGAAAAAGAGGATCATGGGGGACCAATGGTCACCGATTAGGTATTGATCTCTATAGAGGGAGCAAGTAGCTACAAGTAGGACAGTGTGGCTTTAAGCTTCAAAAGAGAATGGCATTTACCAGCCAGTGATAAGAGTATCATGCTTGCATACTAAGAAATATTTATGATAAATTACCTCAATAACACACAGGGTCATCATTTTCTTTATAGATAAATACTGAATTATCTTTTTACTGTGTTGATCATTATCAACACTTAGGGTGGTATTCGTGAAAGCGGACTAACTTTAGTCCATGGTTTAATCCACAGACTAAGTATATAGAATGCCAAGTGTCCATATGAATATATTTTTGAATAATTTGATATGTCCCTAAATTACAATGATAACATAATTTTATCATAGTTATATTGTCGTTTATTAATTATGTTATTACATTTTATTTTAATTAGTGACAGATAAAAATTATTCAAAAACATATTCATATGATCGACACTACGCATTCCATACTTATTCGGTGGATTAACCATGGACTTAAGTTAGTCCGCTTTCGAGAATACCACCCTAAGGTCAAATAGGAGCTTTGAAATGAATAATTGAACTGATATTCCATCCTGCATAAAATAATGATTTAAACCTAAACAATATGGCAGCTATGAAGACAACATATTTAATGCTTTGAGGTGTTGTGGTCTAGTGGATAAGTCACCAGACCGCAGATCACAAGGTACGGGGTTCAAATTCAAGCCCAACACTAACGTCTTTTGGCAAGACGTTAATCTACATTTGCCACTGAAAGATAATGTAGTTTGCTCAGCACTGTGAGCGTCTGTAACAGGACACCTGGCTGGAATGCTCCCCAGGGGGTGGAGAATGTGCATACATTGCGTGCGGGCAAGCCTGAATCCAATGACAGGGGTAAAAATATATCTGTAAAGCACTATAAGAGGCGTTGTTGATGTATTAAGCGCTACATAAAAGCGGAATATTATGGTATTAACCAATGGCTATTTCATTCCAATCAACATTTTGGCCCGAATTCACAAAGGAGGTTTGTCGACAAACGCGTTTTGACGCGTTTTTACAAACCTTGGTCATATGACGCACATAAACTTAGGTTTGTCGAAAAACCTCTTTTGTGAATTTGGGTTTATGGCTTTGATATTCTTTTTTTTTCTGACAAAGTCAAATATATCCTACAGTTTGCATCCTGCTGTTACCATCAAAATGTCCTAGTGAAGTAGATGAACACCACCAGATATTCTATTCAGTCATAATATTCAAACTATTATTAAATATTTTTGTCAAATACAAATATTTCATATGTCAAAATATCTATTTCTCTCTTTGTGTACAAGTGAGATATGATATCTGTACAAAAATATTGATATTCCTTCAGGGGGTGTTTCACAAAGATCCTAAGTTGAACTTAACTCTAAGTTGGACTTAGAAATTATGGAGAGCCATTTGTAGCCTTCAAATAAAATATATTCTAAATATATGCGAGAATTCAAGTATTTTAGACTTTTTATAAATTTCACATCAAGAACATGAAATCTCCTTGATAATAGAAAATATAAATGATTTGAATCAACTTGTCATGCCTTATAAAATAACTTTTTCAAAATATTTTCAAAGATGCTAATGGCTTTCCATAAATGTTTAAGTCTAACTTAGAGATAATTTCAACTTAGGATCTTTGTGAAACACCCCCAGCTCTGCTACATATATAATGTTATCTTATTGCTAGTCTATGGCACATTAAATTCCACAATGGTGCAATGCAGTGAAAAGAAGTCATTTCAGTTCATATAAATATATACAGTCTATACAAGTAAAATGGAAATTTGTCTTGTAAAAACAGAGTAAATAGGAATAGTTACGGTAAATACGAATAAAAGATCTGGAAAGTCCTTAAAGATGAAGTTGAGTTCTGGGCATGCGATTGCATTGTGAAAGAAACGGTGTGGAATCGACCAGAAAAGGTTGATCATCTAGCATATAAGAATTTGTGTGTATTGCAAGGTTCTGGAATCATCAAAATGATAAGAAATTTGGCCAACTCTTGGGAAAGTAACAAAGACTGTACACAGAAAGATGTATATGGGACTACACGAAAGTGGCGTAAAAATCCTACCCTGGAGTTTTATGATGTTTCATGACATATTTAGAATATGAAGGCATTTGAAGAGCCATGCTTTTCAGGGAACATGTCTTATCTGATGTTCTTCCACACTTGCATAATAAGAATGATAACGCTCACAAATGTTTTGTCACCTCTTCCCAGAACTCAACCTTCTCTTTAAAACATAATTTCAATATGGAATGATGTAGACCCTTTTCATTCTTTCATTCGCCATAAATGAAGAAAACACAAAAATGAATGGGATCTACATCACTTCTCGGAAAGAAAGTTATCTCAAAAACAGTTTTCCAATTTCTATTCTTCATCACCACATTAACAGTACGGCAATAAAATAAATACTTCTCTAGTCTCTACGTGTCTCTCTAAACATGCGTTGCTACAGGCCCTTTCACCATATTTGGAGCACACTTAATCTTTCAAGATGAATTTTAAAAAAAATAACTTCTGAAAGAAGATTTGAACAATGTAATTTATTGCTCTTCAGACGACAATAATTGTGGAGATAAGAAACTAATAACACCGCTGGCTGATTTCAAATTCACAAATAAAATGGCAATATATCCCAAAAATTATTAAATTGGCAAGATAAACTTATGAGGTTTCTACATCTTTGATAAACAACAATAATAATAATAATAATACTCAGTTTTTATATAGCGCTTATTAGAATCACTAAGCGCTTCCAAACTTGGAGATTATTACTCCGGCTTTAGCTGTGCTGCCATTGCGGCGCTCTAGCATTTCAAAGACACATTGAGATTGTGGTTTTATGAAAATACATCAATACATAACCACATAATAGCCCTCAGTCACTCAAACATGATGGGGGACTCATTTAAAAACCAGCCAAAACAAAACACATGTCCTATGCATAGCAGGTCTCACATTTGTGTATCGGATTGCTTTGGAGCCTTTGTTGCATATATAGCTACCTTATTTTTGTATTCCTGCTTTAAAAACCAATCATTTAAAAACATAAAATGGATTTACTGTGCCACTGGCGTTTTTGTTACTAATTAATTTTCAACTTTTAAAGCCCCTTTTCATAAGATTCAAAGCACATAAAACAAAAAATACAGACAAAAACAAAGAAAGAAATAAAACAGTATCATATAAACCTTTACATTATTTACAAACAAAGAGGTATATTACTTAATAGAAAAGATATGTTTTCAGACACTTCTTGAATGCTGTGAGAGTATTGGCAATCCTTTAATACAAGGAGTAAAAAGTTCCAGGTTTTGAGGGCAATAATTGAGGCTTTGTTTACAGTGTCATGTTTGAGTGAGGCTCAACTGTGGCATTCACTTTCATTGACAATGAATGATGTCATTCATGTCCTTACCATTGTTTATTACTCACAACAAAATTTTACAGTGGAAGCTCCTTATAACAACGTCCTTGGGACCAAGGAAATTACCTTGTTATATCAGGAATCTTATTATATCAGGGTAAAAAAACAAAAGAATATAAAGAGCTGGGACTAGCAAAATCACCTTGTTATAACAGATACCGGTGTGTTGGCTCAGTCAGTAGAGCGTCCGCCTCATAACCAGGAGGTTGTGGGTTCGAACCCCGGCCGCGTCATACCAAAAGAAATTAAAAGACGGGAGTTGCTTCTACCTTGTTTGGCGTTCAACAATAAGGGATAGAGCAACGTCGATCTGGCGCTACTCAGTGGCTGCCGGGCCCACGATCAATTGGGCAAAAAGAATTTCCATTTTCGGTTTAATAAAATTTGGAGTGGACTTTAAAAGATTATTATTATTATTATTAAGATATCAGGGCTCTATATACTGAGGTTCCACAGTAATTTATCCATTCCAGTGTTTTTCATTTGTCACAACAAAAACGAGAGGAGGTGAGTGTCTTTGAGAAATCAATCATTTTGTCTCCAGATGCATCATCCATCAGGCTTCCAATGGTTTGGAAGGTTTCAAAGAACTAGATGATAACATAGTGGATTGGCTATCTACTAGTCTTCCTGTCACTATGAACATGACGGACAAAGAAAGAGGACAAAATATACAGTTCCTCATTCTAACCTCAACAATTGCTGTGGTAGACAAAGAAAATTACTTTCACTGGTATTATGTAAAAATGTGTAGAACAGGTGTCACATGCACATGCATATTCACCTGTGCTAAACATTTTTACATAATAGCAGTGAAAGGATTTTTCTTTGTCTGCCATAGCAATTGTTGAGGGTAGAATGAGGAACTGTATATTTTGTCCTCTTTCTTTGTCCATCATGTTCATATTGTGTAAGACTGATCTTTACAGAAGTTGGAAACCACACAAACTACAATAAAGCATCAGCACATGGGGGGCATTTCACAAAGCCTTTTTTCAATGACAAATGACAAATATCAGTGACAAATCTGCTGATAACCAATCAGAAGCAAGGATTTCAGTAGCTTATAACAACAATTGTCATTGTCACTGAAGACAAGTTTTGTGAAACACCCCCCAGATCTCCGCATCTGTGTTGTTTTCATAATCTTACAGCGTGAACCTGGGCAGAATCTTTTCACTGTGACATTGACGCTGTCATTGTGACGTTGAGTTAGGAGACTGTGACATTGCATGTCATTGTGACGTTGAGTTAGGAGACTGTGACATTGGCGCTGTCATTGTGACGTTGAGTTAGGAGACTGTGACATTGGCGCTGTCATTGTGACGTTGAGTTAGGAGACTGTGACATTGGCGCTGTCATTGTGACGTTGAGTTAGGAGACTGTGACATTGACGCTGTCATTGTGACGTTGAGTTAGGAGACTGTGACATTGACGCTGTCATTGTGACGTTGAGTTAGGAGACTGTGACATTGGCGCTGTCATTGTGACGTTGAGTTAGGAGACTGTGACATTGACGCTGTCATTGTGACGTTGAGTTAGGAGACTGTGACATTGGCGCTGTCATTGTGACGTTGAGTTAGGAGACTGTGACATTGGCGCTGTCATTGTGACGTTGAGTTAGGAGACTGTGACATTGACGCTGTCATTGTGACGTTGAGTTAGGAGACTGTGACATTGACGCTGTCCTTGTTACGTTGAGCTAGGAGACTGTGACATTGACGCTGTCATTGTGACGTTGAGTTAGGAGACTGTGACATTGACGCTGTCCTTGTTACGTTGAGCTAGGAGACTGTGACATTGACGCTGTCCTTCTTACGTTGAGTCAGGAGACTGTGACATTGACGCTGTCATTGTGACGTTGAGCTAGGAGACTGTGACATTGACGCTGTCCTTCTTACGTTGAGTTAGGAGACTGTGACATTGACGCTGTCATTGTGACGTTGAGCTAGGAGACTGACATTGACGCTGTCATTGTGACGTTGAGTTAGGAGACTGTGACATTGACGCTGTCATTGTGACGTTGAGTTAGGAGACTGTGACAATGACGCTGTCATTGTGACGTTGAGCTAGGAAACGGTGACTGCCGAAAGACAGAGGTTGGGTCTCTCAATGTGAGAACCAGGAGTACATGTTGTGCTTGCAGAGCTGTAGCAAAACAAAAAACAAATTGAACAAAATTTTCAGTGTGACAAATATTTTTTTCAATACCTCCCATATGAGTTACATACTCCTTCCTATTACTTGCAAGTATTGAATGGTCTTCAATGGGACACAATACAGCATAAAGAGTTGCGAGCAATGAATTTCTGGAGTGAAAACAAGATTTGTCTCGTTTTGACTTGATAAGTTGATTTAGACAGTTCAACATTGCATTTATCTTTCTATTGTGATTTTTACTGCTGTAATAGGTAGCAAGATAAATCTCTGCATAGTTGAAATGAATTTCTTTGAGCCTTTAGTTCATTATTTACAATATTTCTGGAAAATGTCATTCAAATATCTACATGTACAGTACATTGTAAACTACAGTGGGAATAAGCTAAGGTAAACTACAAAACAAGAATCATTTACTGTTTAGAAAACAGTTTCCGCATGTACCGTTTTTTAAGAAGCTCCTTTGTAAAATACTCTGGACTTTCTTCTTTAAAAGAAACAAACTGTGAAAGAATCTTTCCGATAGCGTATTATGTACTCCAAAAAAAGCACCCTCAATATTTGATTTCAAACATGTTTTACCTAAACGTCTCCTCCTTCTAACTATCCTTGGTTTGTAGATAAAATGTGTTTATTGATCTTAAAAGATCCCATTTTCAGCAGAATTTGGAAGAGTCATGCGTACACATTATGTTGCATTGCCTGTCAAGGAGATTCTCATGCAAAAAGTTGAAATCTTCTCAGGCAAAATTTGGAATAAAGTGTACATTATGTGCTTTTATACAGATTTTTCAAAAATAAGAAGAATATAAAGTCCATAAAAGTAGGAATAATTCCTCAAAAATATAATTGTGAGTGAACTTCCCAGAGAATATATCATCTAAGCTTGTTTTCAAAGACCAAAGCATTAAGCAGAAAGTATAATTCACTTCACATTTCACAATCTTATATCAAACACAGAGCTAACTGAATATGCATTGGACCTTTGTTGCGTACAGTTGCCATTCATAAACACATTAAAAACACATGGTACTTGATTGCGGTGTTTTACGGCGTCATATCTGAACGGGCCTCAAGGTGACCTTTACCTGCATGGTTTGAGCTCCATGGAAGCGACCTCTGCAAGGTCAGACAGGGTGAAGGGTTGGGGGTCACTCTTTGACCTCTTGACCTTAGATCCTATTACTATGTCATCTGTGTGAGCTGATGGTGATGGCTGCATTGGGCTGGTAGTGCTGAGAGAATCTATGAGAAAGAAAAAATAACCTCTTCTTAGAAACTTTATTCATTTGAGGATGATTAATGATGATGTGGGATACAAGTTATGCATGGAAGGATTCTATACTAGCTTAAAGGTCATGTACAGTTTGGGTAAGCACTCAAATACTGTTCATCAGATTTCTTTACCTTATAGGCATTGTTTAACAACGTCAAATCTGAGATGCACGGCCCTACGTGTTATCAGTGTCTGTGATATGGTGTAATATTGAGACCCTAAAAAAATTGCGCTTCAAAATGATCAAGAAGTGCCTCAAAAAAGGAAAAATCTGTGAGTGACCGGTTTTACCATACTCATTTTCCCCAATACCGGTAGTTGGAAGGAGATCTTTAGAGAGAAATTGGTGACTTTACTAAATGATGATAATGATGTTAATGATAATGATGAAGCTAAGTAATCGTTTCCCTTTTTAGCAGAACTCAACCTTTTGAGGATACAAACCTTTAGTTGGAAGGAGGTGCATGATGGATGATTTCCTTGCTTTTCTCTTCCCGCTACCGCTGATGGTCATCTCAGTGGAAGAGAGCGACCTCATCACTTTGCTCTTTCCTTCAAATCAAAACAAACGTAACTCTAAAAAGTGAGATTTACAAACACCACACACTTGACAATCCAAATATATTGAGATCTGGGGAGTGTTGGTGGTGGTGGTTATTTTACCTTACTGCTAAGAAAGCATAAATGCTTGCTAGTAAGCAACCAGATGGTCGACGGCTTTAGGTCCTCTCCGAGGGACCTGGTAATGAGGATTAATACGTTACTAAAGGGCATTAGCGCATCACCTTGGTTTCGAACCCGGGTCTCCGAATTACGAGACCACTTTCTCTACCGACTGAGCTATCGCGCCTCCTTTGTGTTTCACAAAGACTAAGATCAACTTAAGTTATGACTTGAACTAAGGCAGGCCGTTGATGCCAATATTTCCTCTTAACCATTCCTGGCATTGGTTTCTCAAGGGATGTATGAATCGTGGTCACAAATCTACAAAATTTATATTTTTTGATAGTTCATTATTGAAGGAAAAGATATTGTTTAAAGATCATAATTGAGAGACCAATGGTGAGAGCAACCAGTGGAATGAATGGCCTTCCATAATTCAAGTCCAACTTAAGTCGATCTTAGTCTTTGTGAAACACTCCCCTGTATAGAAAGGCCTCTAAAGGAAGACAAGAAAAATGGTCTTTATAGGAAGCTAGTTTTTCATAAGCAGATTCCTTTAAGCTAGTGCTGTGGTTAAACGTTTAACCGTCCGGTATCTGACCGTCCATGGCACTATCCGTTTTCAATTGGACGGTTTCGTTTTCCCATTTAAAAAAAAAATTGTATTTATTTGTATTTATTTGTTTGTGTTTTTTTGTGGAAATTCCAAAATGTACATAATTAGAAACAAAATCACTGAACAAAAACAGAGACTTTACTGTCAGGCATACTTTGGAATAATGACTGGGTTTCACTTTGTTTATGAAGCTATAAATCAAGTTTTGCCAACAATATAGTCATCATAAGTCAGCCCTGACAGTTGAATGTTGAATTGAGCAACAATCTACACAATAACAATCAATTGCTAAATCACAATGAATTTAAATGAAACAAAAATAAAATGCGGTCTTTATTGACATGTGGTCTTCCTATACCGGTGTTCACTCAAGTAGGTTTGACTGTTGAGCAGAATTTAGAACATGTGGGTTTAATAATTCCTTACCCCTCTCTTTGATGAACTTAGCATTCTTGTAGATGTCTGATGTCTTCTTAGACTTCAAGTTCAAGCCAGAATTCTTCTTTGTTCTGAATTGTTCAGGGGCATACTGAGGCAGTGTGGCTAGTCTGGCTTCAACGTTGATCTCACCATAGTCACTGTTATGATAATGAGAATAGACACATATAAAAATATAGAAATCATTCTAATCATCATAATCATCATAATAGAGCTGCCAAACTTGTGCAACCAAAAAAGGGAATCATGATGGCAAAAAAAAAAGGAATTTAAAGCGAAAAAAAGGAATTCATTATAAGGAAACTAACAACCACGCGGCATACACTTCCAATGCAGAAATGTCCATTCCGCACGCTGTTATTTCCATATTAGGACCTATAGTGTATTTACAAATACATAGTTTTTTGTTGTTTTGGGGGTATTATTGGCGTTTAATTCTTTTTGAGAACGCCTTTCACCTTTTTTTTCCTTTCTTTTCTGTACTCTTCATAAATCTCTATTGAAGCTTTCTATTGAAGTAGCGATTTTAGGGCATTTGGTTGACATGCGGTATGAGCAACAACAACAACAAAAAATGTACTACCCTATTAAATTTAGAGAGAGAAAAAAACAGAATAATTCCGGGAAAAACGTAAAGGTTGGCAGCTCGGTCATAATCACCATCATCATCATCATCACCATTATCATCACCATCATTGTCATCATCATCATCATCGTCATCATCATCATAATCATCTTCATCATCATCACTATCACCATCATCATCATCATTACCATCACCATCATCATCATCACCATCTTCATCATCATCACTATCACCATCATCATCATTACCATTATCATCATCATCATCATCATCATCATCATCATCACCATCATCATCCTCACCATCATCACTATCACCATCATCACCATCATCATCATCACCATCATCACTATCCCCATCATCATCATTACCATTACCATCATCATCATCATCATCATCATCAACACCATCACCATCATCATCATCACCATCATCACTATCACCATCATCACCATCATCATCACAATCATTTGTTATTTGGCATACTGATAGTTGATCCAACCATAATCACGTTAATGACTGGGAGGAACAATCTTGAATTTATGGTTGCATGAATTAAATCAAATTAAAAATATTTAAAAAAGACTATCAAGACTAAATAGCCAGATAAAATGTATTGTCCTATACTGATGAGGTATCCCTAGATAAAAGAATATTACTGAGCTCAAGAGGATAAACTAAATTCATTTGGTGTGTAAGATAATACTTACAAGTCTGAGCATGTAAGACTAGATCCACTGTTTGTTCTTTTCCTTGGTCTTCTAGTCTTCTTCCCATCCTCAGGTTGGAATACTTCATCCTCAGCATCACTGAAACCACTCATACCCTCGTTACTATGACGCCAAGCTTTCTTGCAGTTGAATGGTCTCTCAGGCCGTTGCAATGACTCCAGCATCCCCTGGCAAATGAAAAAAAACTCATCAATGAATCTTAAATAATAATGGGTGGTATTCTCATAAGTTAAGCAGAGACTAAGTCTAGACTAAACAAGAATTTTAAACTCATCAATGAATCTCAACAGGATTCAGTTGTGAAAGAAATTAAAATGAACTTGTGCATGATCATAGAGTGGTGAAGTGTGACGTCATCAAAAATCTAATTTTAGAATTTCTCAATTTTTTCTTCATTTTCCGAAAGAGCATCAAAAATAATGTCCAAATGTCGAAAACCAATTATACTAAATTAAAATAAATATACTCCCCATAGGAGCTCAGTGTTATATGCTCTGGCTCCTAACCACTAGGAGCCAGAGCATATAACACTGAGTTCCCATAGGACATATATTTATTCAGATGGTCATATCTCAGCCAATACTTAACATATTCAATTGGTTTTCGACATTTGGACATTATTTTGTATGCTCTTTCGGAAAATGAAGAAAAAATTGAGAAATTCAAAAAATAGATTTTTATGACGTCACAACATCTGTACTCTATTAACAAATGCAACATAAAGCATTATAAAATGGGTCTAAGAATGTACTGCATGTCTGTTTACGAGGCCACTGCTGCCGCAATCGTCTGTGTACACACGTTGTTTGTTATGAAAGTTGCAGGTTTACAGTGTTATCGCCTTGCTAAGAATCGATAGTAGACCCACAAATACACAGGTTTTCGTTCATGACGTTATCGGCGCTATTCAGGTATTCACAATGGCACAACATACCATAGTGAATACCCTCATGCGCCGCATTGCCATAACGCACACCTGTGTATTATTTGTATACCGGTAATAGCACTTTTATTATCTTGTTTCTCTATTTTAACACTTTGTCCGCTTTGGTGAGAGCAAACAGTGGCATGAACGGCCTGCCATATTTAAAGTCGATCTTAGTCTTTGTGAAAATTCCCATACCAGGGGGGTGTTTCATAAAGCTGTTCGTAAAGTTACGCATGACTTCATGAATGACTTACATATGAAAAGCAAAATGGGATGTTCAATCATTATTAACTGCATCAACTAAAGTTCAACTGTGCAGATGTAGACTAACATTCTTATCATAGCATTCATTTTTAATGCAAAGTATATTTCTTTGCCATAATTTAATTGAGGTTATTGGAAATATAGTCACACAAGCATCAGGAGAAAAAATTGGCGTCCTATCTGGCATTTCATATTTCGTTTGTAAAGTCATGCATAACTTTACGAACAGCTTTATGAAACACCCCCCAGAGCTTAAAGATATAGTTGAGTTCTGCATGGTCATGCGATTACAGGTTGATCATCTAGCAAGACTAGCATATATGTATTGATGTGTACTGCAAGGTTCTGGAATCATCAAAATTATAAGAAATTTGGCCCAGTCTAGTTAGGTACAGTTATAAGCACTGTACACAGAAAAATGTATATGGGACTACACGAACATGTGACATAAAAATCCGTCCCGATTTTACGCTGTTACATGCCATATTTAGAATATTATTAGGCATTTGAAGAGCCATGTTTTTCATGGAACATTTTTTATCTGATGTTCTTCCACACTTGCATATAAAAATGGAAACGCTCACAACTTATTTGTCACCTCTTCCCAGAACTCAACATTCTCTTTAAGGTAAGCTTTAACTCTAAACCATGAGTACCTGATCAACAAGCTTGCGATAAAGCTTCATGAAACACCCCCCAGAGCTCAAGATTAGCTTCAACTCTAAACCATGAGTACCTGATCAACAAGCTTGCGGTAAAGCTTCATGAAACACCCCCCAGAGCTCAGGATTAGCTTTAACTCTAAACCATGAGTACCTGATCAACAAGCTTGCGATAAAGCTTCATGAAACACCCCCCAGAGCTCAAGATTAGCTTTAACTCTAAACCATGAGTACCTGATCAACAAGCTTGCGATAAAGCTTCATGAAACACCCCCCAGAGCTCAAGATCAGCTTTAACTCTAAACCATGAGTACCTGATCAACAAGCTTGCGATAAAGCTTCATGAAACACCCCCCAGAGCTCAAGATTAGCTTTAACTCTAAACCATGAGTACCTGATCAACAAGCTTGCGATAAAGCTTCATGAAACACCCCCCAGAGCTCAAGATCAGCTTTAACTCTAAACCATGAGTACCTGATCAACAAGCTTCATGAAACACCCCCCAGAGCTCAAGATTAGCTTTAACTCTAAACCACGAGTACCTGATCAACAAGCTTGCGATATAGCTTCATGAAACACCCCCCAGAGCTCCAGATAAGCTTCAACTCTAAACCATGAGTACCTGATCAACAAGCTTGCGGTAAAGCTTCATGAAACACCCCCCAGAGCTCAAGATTAGCTTCAACTCTAAACCATGAGTACCTGATCAACAAGCTTGCGGTAAAGCTTCATGAAACACCCCCCAGAGCTCAAGATTAGCTTCAACTCTAAACCATGAGTACCTGATCAACAAGCTTGCGATAAAGCTTCATGAAACACCCCCCAGAGCTCAAGATTAGCTTTAACTCTAAACCACGAGTACCTGATCAACAAGCTTGCGATATAGCTTCATGAAACACCCCCCAGAGCTCCAGATAAGCTTCAACTCTAAACCATGAGTACCTGATCAACAAGCTTGCGGTAAAGCTTCATGAAACACCCCCCAGAGCTCAGGATTAGCTTTAACTCTAAACCATGAGTACCTGATCAACAAGCTTGCGATATAGCTTCATGAAACACCCCCCAGAGCTCAAGATTAGCTTTAACTCTAAACCATGAGTACCTGATCAACAAGCTTGCGATAAAGCTTCATGAAACACCCCCCAGAGCTCTAGATTAGCTTTAACTCTAAACCATGAGTACCTGATCAACAAGCTTGCGATAAAGCTTCATGAAACACCCCCCAGAGCTCAAGATCAGCTTTAACTCTAAACCATGAGTACCTGATCAACAAGCTTGCGATAAAGCTTCATGAAACACCCCCAGAGCTCAAGATTAGCTTTAACTCTAAACCATGAGTACCTGATCAACAAGCTTGCGATAAAGCTTCATGAAACACCCCCCAGAGCTCAAGATCAGCTTTAACTCTAAACCATGAGTACCTGATCAACAAGCTTGCGATAAAGCTTCATGAAACACCCCCCAGAGCTCAAGATTAGCTTTAACTCTAAACTATGAGTACCTGATCAACAAGCTTGTGGTAAAGCTTCATGAAACACCCCCCAGAGCTCAAGATTAGCTTTAACTCTACACCATGAGTACCTGATCAACAAGCTTCATGAAACACCCCCAGAGCTCTAGATTAGCTTTAACTCTAAACCATGAGTACCTGATCAACAAGCTTCATGAAACACCCCCCAGAGCTCAAGATTAGCTTTAACTCTAAACCATGAGTACCTGATCAACAAGCTTGTGGTAAAGCTTCATGAAACACCCCCCAGAGCTCTAGATTAGCTTTAACTCTACACCATGAGTACCTGATCAACAAGCTTGCGATAAAGCTTCATGAAACACCCCCCAGAGCTCTAGATTAGCTTTAACTCTAAACCATGAGTACCTGATCAACAAGCTTGCGATAAAGCTTCATGAAACACCCCCCAGAGCTCAAGATTAGCTTTAACTCTAAACCATGAGTACCTGATCAACAAGCTTGCGATAAAGCTTCATGAAACACCCCCCAGAGCTCAAGATCAGCTTTAACTCTAAACCATGAGTACCTGATCAACAAGCTTGTGGTAAAGCTTCATGAAACACCCCCCAGAGCTCTAGATTAGCTTTAACTCTACACCATGAGTACCTGATCAACAAGCTTGCGATAAAGCTTCATGAAACACCCCCCAGAGCTCAAGATCAGCTTTAACTCTAA
The DNA here is from genome assembly GCA_035222895.1 of Strongylocentrotus droebachiensis. NCBI lineage: Eukaryota > Metazoa > Echinodermata > Echinoidea > Camarodonta > Strongylocentrotidae > Strongylocentrotus > Strongylocentrotus droebachiensis. Next base: position 23,615 of record JAVYIG010012994.1, on the reverse strand, counting down.
ACCATGAGTACCTGATCAACAAGCTTGCGGTAAAGCTTCATGAAACACCCCCAGAGCTCAAGATCAGCTTTAACTCTAAACCATGAGTACCTGATCAACAAGCTTCATGAAACACCCCCAGAGCTCTAGATTAGCTTTAACTCTAAACCATGAGTACCTGATCAACAAGCTTGCGATAAAGCTTCATGAAACACCCCCCAGAGCTCAAGATCAGCTTTAACTCTAAACCATGAGTACCTGATCAACAAGCTTGCGGTAAAGCTTCATGAAACACCCCCAGAGCTCAAGATTAGCTTTAACTCTAAACCATGAGTACCTGATCAACAAGCTTCATGAAACACCCCCAGAGCTCTAGATTAGCTTTAACTCTAAACCATGAGTACCTGATCAACAAGCTTCATGAAACACCCCCAGAGCTCTAGATTAGCTTTAACTCTAAACCATGAGTACCTGATCAACAAGCTTGTGGTAAAGCTTCATGAAACACCCCCAGAGCTCAAGATTAGCTTTAACTCTAAACCATGAGTACCTGATCAACAAGCTTCATGAAACACCCCCAGAGCTCTAGATTAGCTTTAACTCTAAACCATGAGTACCTGATCAACAAGCTTGCGATAAAGCTTCATGAAACACCCCCAGAGCTCAAGATTAGCTTTAACTCTAAACCATGAGTACCTGATCAACAAGCTTGCGATAAAGCTTCATGAAACACCCCCAGAGCTCAAGATTAGCTTTAACTCTAAACCATGAGTACCTGATCAACAAGCTTCATGAAACACCCCCAGAGCTCTAGATTAGCTTTAACTCTAAACCATGAGTACCTGATCAACAAGCTTGCGGTAAAGCTTCATGAAACACCCCCAGAGCTCAAGATTAGCTTTAACTCTAAACCATGAGTACCTGATCAACAAGCTTCATGAAACACCCCCAGAGCTCTAGATTAGCTTTAACTCTAAACCATGAGTACCTGATCAACAAGCTTGTGGTAAAGCTTCATGAAACACCCCCAGAGCTCTAGATTAGCTTTAACTCTAAACCATGAGTACCTGATCAACAAGCTTGTGGTAAAGCTTCATGAAACACCCCCCAGAGCTCAAGATTAGCTTTAACTCTAAACCATGAGTACCTGATCAACAAGCTTCATGAAACACCCCCAGAGCTCAAGATTAGCTTTAACTCTAAACCATGAGTACCTGATCAACAAGCTTCATGAAACACCCCCAGAGCTCTAGATTAGCTTTAACTCTAAACCATGAGTACCTGATCAACAAGCTTGTGGTAAAGCTTCATGAAACACCCCCAGAGCTCAAGATTAGCTTTAACTCTAAACCATGAGTACCTGATCAACAAGCTTCATGAAACACCCCCAGAGCTCTAGATTAGCTTTAACTCTACACCATGAGTACCTGATCAACAAGCTTGTGGTAAAGCTTCATGAAACACCCCCAGAGCTCTAGATTAGCTTTAACTCTAAACCATGAGTACCTGATCAACAAGCTTGTGGTAAAGCTTCATGAAACACCCCCAGAGCTCTAGATTAGCTTTAACTCTAAACCATGAGTACCTGATCAACAAGCTTGTGGTAAAGCTTCATGAAACACCCCCCAGAGCTCAAGATCAGCTTTAACTCTAAACCATGAGTACCTGATCAACAAGCTTGCGGTAAAGCTTCATGAAACACCCCCCAGAGCTCTAGATTAGCTTTAACTCTAAACCATGAGTACCTGATCAACAAGCTTCATGAAACACCCCCAGAGCTCTAGATTAGCTTTAACTCTAAACCATGAGTACCTGATCAACAAGCTTGCGGTAAAGCTTCATGAAACACCCCCCAGAGCTCTAGATTAGCTTTAACTCTACACCATGAGTACCTGATCAACAAGCTTGCGATAAAGCTGACCCTTGCATGACCTCCTAGACTTCCTCTGTCCTGAAGACTTTGATTCCTCACCATCAGTCAAGCTACTCTCCTTCTCCTTCTCATCCTCCTCCTTCCCTCCATCTATCCTTTGACTCTCTGTCTTGAGCACACCCTTCAAAGCACCAGGCCAGCTAAGAGATAAAGCTTTACTAGAATCGTTGCTCTTCAAGATCTTCTTCTTCTTCTTCTTCTTTTTCTTGGAGCTCTTCTCACTTTTCCTCTTCTTGTTATTCATCTTTATTTTGGTCATTCCTTCCTCCTTCTCTTCCTCCTTCTCTTTCTCCTTCTCCTCGTCTTTTGCCTCCATCACCTCCTTCTCCCCCTCCTCCCCCTTCTCCTCCCCCTCCTCCCCCTTCTCATTCAGGAAACCCATTTGCATAGTCATCTTATCTTCAGCCTTTATATCAGTCCTGTTATTCACGGATCCATTTGATCTGTCGGGGGTTGGTTTGCCAGAGGTAATCCTGACGTGCATCTTACTGTTGAGAGGGATTGTATTATTATTGATAGTAGAGGCATCCATTGCATTGTCATTTGAGAAGATGCTTGTATGCTTCACAGTGATCGTCTGCTTCACAGGGATCGTATGCTTCACAGGGATCGTCTGCTTCACAGGGATCGTCTGCTTCACAGGGATTGTATGCTTCACAGGGATCGTCTGCTTCACAGGGATCGTCTGCTTCACAGGGATCGTCTGCTTCACAGGGATCGTCTGCTTCACAGGGATCGTATGCTTGACAGGGATCGTCTGATTGCAGAGGTTTATTGAGTCAGACGTATCAGAGTTGTATTCTGGTTTCATGGCAGATTGATCGGAGCACATCTAGAAAATAAAAATATCACAGTTTAGCGTTTTACCTTTCCAATCTTACAAACCTACTTTAAAACTAGGCTTGAGTCGGTACGGTCGATCACACCGGGACCCGACCGTTGCCGTCGGGTCCCGGTTTCGTTTTTTGAGAACCGACGCTCCGAAAAAAATAATGAAATATGTAAGAAATTGCAGTTTTGCACACCACTAAAATCATTCCACCTTGAAACTTAAGTATTTAATTGTTACCAATCATATTCTAGCTCATCCTGAATCAATCCGAACTGCTGATATAAATATGGGTTGCAAAGCAGTTCGCCCCATGGGGTTGTTGTTGCCAGCTGCTAGCTAGCTACGTACTGGCCGGGTCTCTCGGCAGGATTAATAAATCGGGTTGAAAGAAACATTAATGTTTGAATAATAAAACGGCTTTCTAAAAAGTACTTCTTTACAACATACCGATCGAATAATTTTTAAAAGACAAAATGGATATTATTTCTTTGATTTTTAACACCGCATGCTTCTTTTAAAAGCTGCAAATTACTTGGTAATCACAAGAAGTTTTGATACGGATAGCTGTTGCAAGGCAAGTTCAGGCTAGTCTCGGAAAAATGCGCAGTGCTCCTCGTAGTTAGCTGTAATCCGTGCCAGAACGAACCCAAACGAAGACGTGATCGTAACGAGAAAAAATCATTAAAAACTACGAGAGCACAATTGGAAAGACTACTCAAAATTATCGTAAGCAGATACATAACTTGGAGGAATAATACAATAGTTGTCCAAGAAAAGCCACAGAAATAGTGATATTTAAGGAGTTACTATAGGTACAATCATTATCGGCATGGGCCTGCTGATATGTCCGAATTACACGTTATTTGGTTTCTAGCCTCATGTTCTAACACGAGGCTAGAAACCAAATAACGCCCTCTACGGTAAAAAGCAGTATAACAAAGGATTCGAGTATTTGCAGCAAGCCCCTTGCGATAAAAATGTACCCAGTTACTCCTCGATTATCACAATTTCTTTGGCATTTCTTGGGCGATTATTGAATTCTTTGTCCAAGTTATTTATCTGATTATCGTAATTTTGAGCAGTAGTTGTCTTTCCAATTGTGCTCTCGTAGTTTTTAATGATTTTTTTCTCGTTACGATCACGTCTTTGTTTGGGTTCGATCTGGCACGCATTACAGCTAACAAGGAGCACTGCGCATTTTTCCGAGACTAGTCTGAACTTGCCTTGCAACAGCTATCCGTATCGAAACTTCTTGTGATTACCAAGTAATTTTCAGCTTTTAAAAGAAGCATGCGGTGTTCAAAATCAAAGAAAAAATATCTATTTTGTTTTTAAAAATTATTCGATCGGTATGTTGTAAAGGAGTACTTTTTAGAAAGCCGTTTTATTATTCAAACATAAATGTTTTTTGACCCGATTTATTCAACCTGCATGAATCAAAATGGCGGCTCGATCGTTGTCTTTCTATTTTTGCTCCAGTTTTTTTACTTTTAGAGGCACGATAATGGCACTAAACATCGCCAATCATGGATAAAAATAATGTCAAATGGAAGAATATACCGATCTGTGCCGAGGTATGCATGTGTTGATTTATTTGACTGATAAAAAAGGTCACTTTTAAGGGACATACTGATGATATGCGCTTTTTATAGAGGCAAGTGACAAATCCTGCGAGCTGATTTCGGGACACCGGGTCCCGATCGGTGCAAGGCCGTCGGGACCCGGTTTATGAAAATCCCGACATGACTCGGGCCTATTTAAAACCCAGACAATCGCAAAGAAAAGGTTGATACCCTCTAGCATATCCAACTAACAAAAAAACTAACCAAGAAAAACTAAACCCTGAGAATATGAGTCTAAAAACACCTACCAACCCTCTCCCTTTCCAAAGAAAAAAAAAAAGAGAAGAGGTAATACACAAAGCAATACATAACAAATTTTGACACTGGTTTATAGCCTACAAAGTACTTGATATTTTCAACACACAGTTTCCATAGACTCTAGCATAAGATATCTTGAGTTTAGCATTCCACAACAGGAAATGAGAGACCACCTCATTTGTGCTGGCAGTGGCAGTTGCCATCAGTGACTTATTTCAAGTCAGAAATATGCTTCAAACTAACTTTGAAAAATAAAACAAATATTTAAACTCATACCATGAGAGCGAACTAACCTCTGCAAACTGGAATAATTTTGATTTAATGCTGTCATCGTCTTCTTCTTCTTCATCATTAGCTGCTGGCTCAGAATTACTTCTACGCACTGTCTTGTGTTGGTCATGAGAGGGAGCTAGACGTTTTTTGCCAGTATCTTGCTGGCCTGCTAGTAATAGAAGACTTAAACCTCCCATCTGAGATGGATCTGAAAGAAAAATAAAGGTTTTAAATATAATGGATCAACTTTGAGAGAAGGATAAACCATATCTGATATAAGATGGCTATATCTCAGTAAAGGGGGGGGGGGGGCTTGTGATCCAGATGTTCTCTCCATTATTCTCTTCACCTAGTGAAGAATAAATCAGAGTCCAAACCCAAGGAATAAAAGTTTCAATTACTACTACACAGCTAGCTTCCCAAAAGAAACTAACCATTAACTTATCTGTAGTTTCTAATTTGCTCATTTATCAAGAGTCACTAAACTGCTACTTTACCATTAGTCACTAAATAGCTGCTAGTTTGCTACTAATAGTTATTTACTCCTGGTTGACTGATAATAACTAATCTATTGATTGACCAATAGTTAATAACCTGCTAGTTTACCAATAGTTACTAACCTGCTAGTTTACCAATAGTTACTAACCTGCTAGTTTACCAATAGTTACTAACCAGCTAGTTTACCAATAGTTACTAACCTGCTAGTTTACCAATAGTTACTAACCTGCTAGTTTACCAATAGCTACTCACCTACTAGTTTACCAATAGTTACTAACCTGCTAGTCTACCAATAGTTACTAACCTGCTTGTTTACCAATAGTTACTAACCTGCTAGTCTACCAATAGTTACTAACCTGCTAGCTTAACCAATAGTTACTAACCTGCTAGTTTACCAATAGTGATACCAGCCTTGCACTCCTCTGTGCCTGTGAGATGAGGGCGTGTCATGATTTTGCCAGGATTGGTTACCTTACCCCCGCCATGCCGATGAGGACCGCTCCATCTATAACCAGGATGAGCTTTCATGAATGCTGCCTTACACTGTCAAATTCAAACACAAAACAAGAATCCAATATTAAAGAAATGCCAGGGCTTGATACTTGGGTGCCCAAAATGTATTACCACACTCCCAAAATTTTCATTCTTTTTTCTTTGTTCATAGAGCTCATGAATACTGACTCTAAAAAGCTTATTTCTTTAAAAACGGTTAGCGTGGAGCCCTGGGAAGAATAAACTGATAACTGATCTTTATTTTACTAAACCCCTTTACACAATTTGGCAAGACATATCTTTGATCTATTTTTTCATAATTGTTTACATTGTCACCAAATCCCCAACACATTTTGAATTTCAGACAAGGGTTAAATATCCTTGAAAACTACATGGTCAACAGGAGGGAGGCATAGTTAAGAGGAAAGTGGAGACAGTGAGACATGCAAGGAGTTGCCCGCAAGTATAGATTTTAGTTTGAGAAAGATAGAATCTGTGACAAAACACTCCTTTATGCTTTCAACCTTATTAATATCATTAAAGGGAAATCCAACCCAAATAGACAACTCTAAAAAAAAAGCAGACAAATCAGAGAAGGCAACTCATGAAAGTTTCAATTAAATCTGCTTAATATAAGAAAGTTATGAATTTTTTACGTATGGGCACTTCAAATTGGCTGAAGAGGTAATGTCAATGTGATGTAGTAGGCCTACCCTTTGGATTGCCCTTTAACCTTTTTGGCAGTTTAGAATTGTCAGCGTCAAATACGGAGCAGCTGTAATACAGGACTGATCTATACATTGATTATGACTCCATTACACTTTACAATGGACAAGGATTTGTGCCTGATATTTAGAGAGAGAGAGGCAGAGAGGGAGGGACAGAGAGGGGGAGGGGGGGAATAATCCCCCTCCCCTGCACTCAGTGTTATTTAGGGTATGCGTATGCATGTTCCCTCCCTTTGAAAACACCCCCCAAGTCTGGTGTGTTAAGTGAATACTGGCCGATTTTGTGTGTATTACGAGCCAGACTTTGTTGCGTGAAAAGTACCCCTTTACCAGAGATTTTGGGAACATGAATGAGGTCCCGGAGTGCGGGGGGGGGGGGGGGGGGGGGGGGGGGGGGGGGATAATGCCTTACCTCTCTAGCCAGCTGTAGATATTTCTCCTTCTCCTCTCCATCCAGTGCACCCCACATATCAGCTAGCATCTTTGTACAAGCCCTGTTATCTAGCCAGGGGTGCCTGGTTCGCACCACCTGACGATGTCGTTTACAGAAGAGAAGGAAAGCGTTCATAGGCCTGCGCAGCTGATTGTCATCGTTGTGTGAATGACTCCGCAAACAGATCATCGGACTCAAGATGGGTGTTAGTGATGGTCGATGATGATGAGGAGGATGACGAGTGCTTCCCTAGCAGATTCTCCTATTATATCCAAACACGTTATTAAGAGGGATGAGAAAAGGATTAATTTGGTAAAAACTTATTTTTTAAAGATAATTCCATTTATATAGATGATGATGAAGAGTGCTTCCCGAGTAGATTCTCCTATTATATCCAAACACGTTATTAAGAGGGATGAGAAAAGGACTAATAATTCATTTTCAAAAGATAATTCTGGGGGTTTACTTGTTTGTATGTTTTATTCCATTTATATCCACTTTAAAACAGTGTGATTAAGTACATAGTTTGTTAAAAGATAACATCAATAACATAATGATATATAATATATACATATTTTTTGTTTTGTTACATTGCCCAAAACAGGATGTTGGGTTCAGAGTTCAGACTCTGAGGTACAGCACTAGAAGTGAAATCCACTTTTACCTTCAACTTCTTCAGAGGGCTCTTGAAGTCACTGCTCTTTGGCATTTTGGCGATTTATGTTTTACCTGTAGAAAAAACAATGAAAGATTATAATTATTAATTACTTGATATCCGCCACTATTGCATAGTATCATTAGTATCAATCATTTATTTATTCATTAATTGATGTAAAATACTGACCAGCAGCACATGCTGAAAAGAAGCAGAAAGGAATTTTTACATTAAAATTATAAAAATATGAATATTTAAAGAAAATTATGTAATAGTCATAAAAGTATAGGGCCTATTGAAATTGAAAACAATCAATAATTATGACATGAAAACGTAGATCCTGGACTGGAGTCTAGATCTACTTGTGTTGTGATTTCATTTTCTCCTTTCTTAATTAATTCTTCATGATTCATCTATCTGAGTAAACGCTGCTTCTTTATTTGTCTAACTGTCCAGGTGTCCAATTCAAGTCTTTCTCCTTTTCTGCTCAATTGCCTCCTTCAATTTTTGTATTTTCTTCATTTTCAAATCTAAAATTTAAAAATTAAAAGCTCCTTGTGAATTGCCCTCTTGATCGAGTCTTGACTCTTGTCTTCTGGATTTTGTCTCGATTTAGATTTTAAAATAAAAGGCAGAAGAAACAAGAAACAAAATGGGAGATCATTTCATAAAAACACAGAAATGATAATTGACAGATAAAAGTCAAATCCATCTCCCAATTTAAGCCAGCCCGCCCTGTTCCACAAGCCGCATTCTACCGAATCTATCTCAGTCTCATCTCATCTCATCATCAACTCTCAAATGTTGTGCTCTCGCCATCTCGGCTTCGCGCACTGCCTGCCAGCTACCCACACGAAACTGCAACGTCCCATGCACACACACGAAGCCTAGACCCCTACGCACACGGGCAGCCGAGCGACTTCTCGACCGCTCAACAGCACCACAATTCGACTACCATATCAAACATATCAAACATGTTTTCCTCTCAAATTCCACTCAAAAACAAAATATATTTGCGATAGAATGGGATACCATTCCCCCTAACACACTAATAATCAAAATCTCTCAGACTTAAATATCAATCATCACTTACCTCATTCAATAAAAAACGATGTTCAAAGTCATGTTCGAAGACGGGATCCAGGCAAGTCAACGCAATCCAGCCAATTTGCATATTTCATATACTTGACCTGAGCTGACCTTTCAGCTGGCTGCTAGTCAGCTAGCTACTATGCAAACGAGCTCAGCTCAGGAGGAGAGCTCGGCATCCAGGGATGCTCGTCATCACTATCTACCTGCTACTGGTACTAGGGGGCGACCATGCAGGCACTATAATATAAATCTTCAATTCATGTTTCTTCCCTTTTTTTTATAGATCGAGTTTAATTATTTAGAACTATTATGACCCCCGTAAAAATAGTATGGCCGGCTTGCATCCAAGCCCCTGCTCTCCATTTTTTTCCTAATCATTGGGTCTACGTCTTTACGGGAATTATCGTGTTAGTTACTGTAAGTGTCAATTGCACCCATGTTGGTTTCGAAAGGCTACCTTTCATGGGCAAAATTTGATTTTATTAGAGCAGGTCTGCACAAGTAGTGGGACATAGATGTTCACCCCAAAACAAAAACAAAAATCTTGATTGCCACAAGTAAGATTTTTCTGAATTTAAAAATTGACAGCACCCCCCCCCCCCCCAAAAAAAAAAAAAAACAGTAAAGAAAAAACTTAAGGAGTGAGAAATATAGGCCTATAATATATAGACGTTATTTCAGCTGGCGTAGCATGCATACTGGGTAAAATCTGGAGGGGGCGCGATCAGAGGTCATCGCTCCGATTCCCTCCCCCCCCCCCCCCCCACTCTCTTCTCTACTCCTCTCTCTCTCTCTCTCTTCCTCTGTTATGATCTTTCTTTGATCTAGAATATATCTCTCTTCCTGAAACACAAAGACTTGCAAACTCTACAATGCCATCTTAAATAATCAGAATCAGATTTCTGTAGCCAAGACATTGAAGGGTACTGAAATTGTCCTAGAGTTGATTTCATGAAAGCCTTTGTGATCAGCCTATGAATGCTTTCTATAGTGAATTGACTTTCATATCAGTATTTGAAATTAGATGAATATTAATTTGATATAATTTAGTTAATTTAACCCCCTCCCCTTATTTTAACTGCAAACAGATGACTTAACAAGAGAGAGAGAGAGAGAGAGGGGTAGAGAGAGAAGGAGATGGGAGAGAGAGAGGGGACAGGGAAGAGAGAGAGAGGGGGAGAGAGAGAGGGGGAGAGAGAGAGAGAGGGGAGAGAGAGAAGGAGATGGGAGAGAGAGGGGGGAGAGAAGGAGAGGGGAGAGAGAGAGAAAGAGAGGGGGAAGAAAGTAGGGGAGAGAGAGAGAGAGAGAGAGAGAGGAGAGAGAGGGGGAGAGAGAGGGAGAGAGAGAGAGGGGAGAAAGAGAGAGAGAGAGGGAGAGAGGGGGAGAGGGGGGAGAGAGGGGAGAGAGGGGAGAGAGAGGGGGAGAGGGGGAGAGCGGGAAGGTAAGAAATATGATATACAGTATGCACTGATGGTCATGTTATCTCACATTTCATTCATCTGGTAGCACCCCATCCCCTCCATATCCCCTAACACACACTTCAGAGCAATCTATATACAGAGTTTGGTCAATTGGTTTTCACTGGGTCACAACATAGTATATATTCTTTTGTTTTGTGCTTGCCCAACAAAGCATTAGTCGCCATATTGTGTCCGACTCGAACCAGGTTGGCCAAACTCTGTGTATAGATGGCTCTGACGCACTTGACACAATTCCCCCCTCACCGTCTAGCCAGAAACTATGTCACTATATATTCTAACTGGACTACATGTACAGCCTTCTTTGAGAGTAGTTTAAAGAGAAGGTCGAGTCCTGGGAAGAGGTGAACAATAATTTGTGAGTGTTATCATTGTTATCACACAAGTGTGGAAGAACATCAGATCAAAAATGTTCCCCGACAAGCATGGCTCTTCAAATGCCTTAATATTCTAAATATGGCTTGTAACAGGATAAAAATCGGGACAGAATTTTACACCACATTTTCGTGTAGTCCCATATACAGTACTTGTAACATTACTAAGACTGGGCCAAATTTCTTATCATTTTGATGATTCCAGAACCTTACAGTACACACCAATACTTATATGCTAGATGATCAACCTTTTCTGATCGATTCCACACCGTTTCTTTCACAATACAATCGCATGACCATAACTGGTCTTTATCTTTAATACTACATTTATTACCTGAATAGAAAAACTGGTAACAGCGGTTTCAACAGGCAGAGTCAATATGGTTTCAATCATACTAAGATGGAGTTTAAAATTAACCCGATGACTACTGAATTATCTAATTCCCATAGACTTAACACAGAGAACACCAGGTTCCAGTAAGCAATGGGTTAAAGGTAAAGACCAGTATTGGAAAGGCCCCAATTTCAAAAAATGAAATGGAAGCTCTTATTACCAATCATGTGAAAGAATATGTTTTGACTAATACATGATAACAATTTTGCCGGGAAACCGCCTACTAATTGATATATTTGGTAAATTAGTTTACCGTATCTATTGGTATGTGAGAGATAAACGCACATGTGCGTAGTCCCATATACATCTTTCTGTGTACAGTGCTTGTAACTTTACGAAGACTGGGCCAAATTTCTTATCATTTTGATGATTCCAGAACCTTGCAGTATACACCAATACTTATATGCTAGATGATCAACCTTTTCTGATTGATTCCACAACGTTTCTTTCACAATGCAATCGCATGACCATAACTGGTCTTTATCTTTAAAATAGTTTATCACCACAAATAGAGGTTCACATAAAGTGACAAGCTAGTCCATACATCACACTATAAATCAAGGGATAATGCATATACAGGGGAAATGAAATTTTCAAAATGACATTTATTAGTATCGTCCATGACAGAAAATAGCTGTCAATGATGCTGTAGAACAACCAAGTATAATATGCAGTTAACCCTGGCCCTTGTGGCCACCTGTTATGGTCACATGTGCTATCTCTCTCTCTCTCTCTCTCTCTCTCTGTTTAGAACCTTTCTGCAAAGACCACTTATTTACATATAGATTGGAAGATTTTTTTCTATTTCTCTCGGGTGGATTTCATGGACAGGTTTGACTGTATCTCATACTATCAGATCATTACGTACCAAGCAAATACATAAATGTGTTAAAATTGCCTTAAGAACAAATTAATAGATGCTTTTCTGGTTGATTTGACATTTGCTTAGGCTAAATTAGGCCATTTCTGTAAAGTAATCAAATTTAATGTATATACATCTGTTGCCTGCAACAAAAAATTTCATTCATCTGTTAGAATAATTGTATTTCAATATTGAGAATTACCTGTTGCTAGGTAGGGCAAGCCATAATGTTTGTCGAACCTAGCAATGACTAGAATATGCATTGAATTACAATGATGAATACAGGTGAATGTAATAGCTCATTGATAGGTAAACATGTATGAATTGAAATACATTTTGAAAATGGTCTATACACTATGAACATGACGGACAAAGTAGCACAGGTGAATACATGTGATACCTGTTCTACACATTTTTACATAATAGCAGTGAAGGGATGTTCCTTTGTCTACCACAGCAATTGTTGAGGGTAGAATGAGGAACTGTATATGTTGTCCGCTTTCTTTGTCCGTCATGTTCATAGTGATAGCTTCAGGTTATTTTTAATCAAAGATGTGGTTAGGGTTCTAAGAGAGGACCGAAGTGTGACGTCAATCACGTCAAATTAGCCTAGTTGTCAAGGTAGCTGGTTCCAAACAATTTAGTCCTAAACAATGGCGTGGTGATCACACCAGCGCCAAACATCCGTTGCTTGAATGATGTCGCGGTGAACCTCATGCCTAGGCTCAGTTGTTTGGAACCTGTAAATTGAACGATGAGCGAATATGACATTAGCACTTCCGTTCTCTATAGGCCATTTTTGTAATGTCACCAAATTTATGCATATGCCTTTGTGAAACGCCTCGACTGCACATGGTGCAGTGATCAACACAATCAGTGATCAATGTAATCAATCACCAAAATCAATCGTATGATCATTTGCTAAGCTTTGTACAGTCAGACCTGATTTAGTGACCACCTGTCTACAAAGACCACATTTTTTGTTTCCCTTGAAAACGGTTTCTCATAGAAACATGTACTAATTAAAGGAACCTGTCTACAAAGACCACTTTGTGTGTTTCCCTTTATAGGTGGTCGCTATAGACAGGTTTGATTGTATTAGGAGGCCTAGGTGTAGTTATTTGAGTATGAGTATGAGTACGTATGAGTCAAAGTATACCAATCACCAAAACATGTTCAGCACTTGATGTAAGGGCCCTAGGGCTAATTAGGGGTTCCATGTCGCTACACTCTATTCAAACTATGAGCTTGAAACTTTACTTCTGCAAAGAGTTTTTAATTGCAAGTAAAATTCAATCCCAGTGAACTGTAAAACGTCATTTTGCGTAGACAACTTAACGCCAGCTTATGCACTTGCACAGGATAGGACTCACAATGAAGCCCAAGTCCTACTTTGGTTCTGTGCATGCCCTATATGCAGGGTTTTATGTTATGCTTTATTTTCTTCATACTCCTTAACCGTTCACTTATAGAATGCCAGGTCAAATTGTTAAGGTTGATTTTATACATTCTAACACACCAGAAATTATTTTTTCAGGTGATTGGTACAGTTTAAATTCAAGGCCATCATTTTCAAAATGCAATGCAGGGATGATGTTTTCTATCAACAAATAAAATTTAACAAAATAGAATATCAGCATTTTTCTTTTACAAATAAAAGATGTACAGAATTGAATACAAGAAGTCCATAGCTCAAAACTCTGCAGTGCATGCGGCACACATGCAGTGACAATATCACTTTTTTCTTAAAAGATCTGTATTATTTAGTAGTTCAAATTTTTTTCATCAAATCTGCTCAGTCAGTCATCAACTTATGAGATTTAAAAGAAGTTTGCTTCTCCCAGCTCGATAATCATCTTCATCTACATTGACTAAGAGTTTGATGGCTTCGTCTCCTACTGCCGCTCGGAGCGAGTCGGTGATGAAGACATCCTTGAGCGCCGCTAGAAGCGAACCGTTGATGTAGTCTCGCCAGAACGCATCCAAGTACGTCAACTCTGAAAACTTGATGTCGCACACTATGGATCCCAGGTCACGTGATTTCAGGATAGCGCTGGCTTGTGAGAACAGCTCTAAATGTCGCATCAGTGGATCGCGTTCATTGGAGTGAAGTTGACCTACGAGGGCGCTATCATGACAGCAGTATTCAGCACGTACCCGTAGCCTAATGTCTGTGAGGTAAGAAATATATGAACAGTATTAAAGAGAAGGTTGAGTTCTGGGAAGGGGTGAAAAATAATTTGTGAGCGTTATCATTGTTATTATGCAAGTGTGGAAGAACATTTAATAGATAAAACATGTTCCCTGAAAAGCATGGCTCTTCAAATGCCTTCATATTCTGAATATGTCATCTAACATCGTAAAAATTGGGACGGATTTTTACGCCACGTATTCGTGTAGTCCCATATACATCTTTCTGGTACAGTGTTTGTAACTTTACCAAGAATTGGCCAAATTTCTTATCATTTAGATGATTCCAGAACCTTGCAATACACACAAATACTTATATGCTAGATGATCAACCTTTTCTTTTCGATTCCACACCGTTTCTTTCACAATGCAATCGCATGACCGGAACTCAACTTCATCTTAAAGAACAGTATTACAGGCAGGAAGGGCTCAACACACTAACGAGTGCCCGGAACACAAGGGCGCCTAATATCTTTAATAGTCCTGGGGGTGTTTCACAAAGATCCTAAATAAGCCAGTTCGTAAATAGCTTAGGAACGCATGACCCCCAAATTACACGATGGAAACGTCCCACTTGTGCATTTTAGAACAATCACTTCCGAAGTGATTGAGGTGCTTCATGAATACCTTTTGTTTGCCTCTTGAGAAGAATACTTCCACCTGTGTATCAGATAAATGTACTGTCGGTGCATAAGAGAGTACTGATTACATAACTTTCATGAGCACGATGCCAGCATTCGTCTCGCTGGTTTTACTATTTGGGAACGTATGACTTTTATCTGCCCATGCGCAAATCCTAATTACGAACTCGCTTATTGAACGTATTTCTAAGTTGGACTTAACAATTATGGAAAGCTGTTAGCATCTATGAAAATATTTTGTAAAAGTTATTTTAAAAGGCATAAAATGTTGAATCAAATTATTCATATTTTCTTTTATCAAGGAGATTTCAGGTTCTTGATGTAGAATTTATAAAATACTTGATTTTTTGCTTTTGAGCTTATTTTATTTTAAGGCTACTAATGGCACTCCATAATGTTTAAGTCCAACTTAGAGTTAAGTTCATCTTTGTTTAAATAAATCTTTACTATTACATGTATAACTACACACAATTCATTTCATCACAAAACAAAAACTCTCTAGATAATTGTAAATACTTCCAGGTGTGGTATTCTGAAACTATCTTGTAGTTGTATGTTCAAATTAGGATAAGTAAGGTGTGTAGCTTTGTACAAAGAACACATGTGAACAATTTACACAGACATAACATATCTCTAACTATAATAAGAGGGGGAAAAACATAATTTTCAGAATACCATACCCAAAACAAAACTAAAAATTTCCCTTAAACTATGATGAAGTAATGAGCCTTTGTGACTCTGATAGTACTATTGGAGTAACCTCTTGCCCATATTACTTTTTTTAAAACAGAACCTAATATAAAGACAGGGATATGTACTACATAAGAGGGGGGAAAAAAACATAATTTTGAGAATACCATACATACGTTCCATACCCAAAATAAAACTCAAGATTTCCCTTAAACTGGGATGAAGTAATAAGAGTAGGTATCATACCACATGTATGCTTGGGTCTCTCCCTGGGTAACCCTCTCGCTTCCGGTGAGATCCCAACTGTTCTCCGACATCTGGTTGTCGTGGCAACAGCTCTGGTGTGGACGTTACAATCGTTGGGGTCCGCCTCTGCTTCGTGATGATGCATAGCACAGTTTGTTGCATGGGGTGTCTGGTTACAGCTACATGTGTGTGGCGATGATGATGATGAGCCCACTGGCCCCAACGCTGGTGAAGATGATGATGGTGGCGATGATGATGAGGAGGATGATGATAACAGGTGTCCTGCTGCTTGGTCTGATGATGGAGGAGGGGGAGGTCCTGATGCAGAGGTACATTGATCAAGGTACTTATCTACAGGATCTTCAACGGCTGTTGAGAAAAGGAGAAACAATATATATTTCTTGTTTTTTTAAAAGATAAGCTTAGAGAATAAATTCTCACAGAATTCAAAACTTACACTGAATGTTCAAGATTACAAATGAATGAAATGTGCCAAACGATTTTGGTTGAGGGCTGTATAGGGGCTGAGTAATGGAAAGATAAGGGAAAGGGTTTAAAGTAGGCCCAACACTATGTGCTTACACGGGTCACTACATGTATGTGCAAATGAGAGTTGTGTTTATTATTGAAGATGATTTCCAGCAAATTTTTGTGAGTGTATTTTTATTTTACTGGTTCAATCAATCAATCCACTGCAGGGTGAACAATCCAGAATCCAGAATGAATGTATCTTGGTCATTTTTTTACTGAGGACCTTTGTGATGATAAAGATATTAGCCGACAGTGTCGTAAACTATATGCTCAAGGTAATATGCTCGTTAGGAAATTTCATATGTGTTCTCCGGACGTGAAGGTGGCATTATTTAGGGCATACTGTACACCTTTGTACACTGCGCATCTGTGGAGTAATTTTAAGAAGAGCAGTTTGCACAGGCTTACTGTGGCCTATAATGATGCCATGAGAATGCTTCTTAGGGTACCTAGATACTTTAGTGCTAGTCAAATGTTTGCTGAGTTGAATGTTCCAGCCTGTTCGGCTGTATTACGAAATCTTATGTATAAGTTCATCCAGAGAGTGGATGTCTCTGAGAATAGTATTTTAAAGATGTTAGTGAACCCCTCGTATAGTAGTCTTAGGTACACATCGGGCCTCTGGAAATTTTGGCTTAAAAGCCTGCTTACACCTCGGAATTGATCATATTTTGCAAGATGTTACCAAGGATTATCCAGCCTCTTATGGTTGCAGTATAGTCCATAGTCCTTGTTGCTTGTTATAATATCTAGTTATCTATTATTAGTATATTAATTGTTCTAGTTAGTGAGCAGAGATTGTTACAATTAAGTTACAACTTCACTTTGTTATACATATATTTATTTTAATATTGCAGTTACAGGTACAGCATAGACTAGAGTTAGATTGCTATAGGCCTTCTGTTATCAATTTTTACAGATGCAGGTTAGGCCTACATGTTACAGTTACATTGTATATACGTAGTATAGTTTTTTTAGTTTGTTATATTCTTTAGTATTTGTACGATTTGTTGTTATTATACTCATCATGTTCATACTCCGCTATTATCCTTATCTATATGTAACATATGTTTTATGGACCACTGCCTTGTGCAGCCGAGTCTGAAATAAAGTTCTGAATTGAATAGCCATGTTCTCTCGACATACGATTCCCTTACCAGGGCTCAAAATTGGCGTTAATGTTATTATTTACCGGTACTTGTATCTACATGTACTCTAACAATAATAACTTTTAATACAAACTTTATCAACATTGACCTACATGTACATTGTAGGCCTACTGTGATGGAAATTGCAGGTGACCTTTGCAATCATTTCTCGTAATTGTGTAACTTCTGTATACCGGTACATGTACTGTCAAACCTGTCTATAGCGACCGCCCGACCGCCCAAGGGAGACCAAGAAAAGGGGTCTTTACAGACAGGTACATGTAGTCTTTAAGTACCGTACAGGTTCCTTTAGTACATGTTTCAATGAGAAACCATTTTCAAGGTAACAAAAAATGTGGTCTTTGTAGACAGGTGGTCACTAAAACAGGTTTGACTGTACATGTAAATGTATGCACTCTAAATCTCTAAATCATTCCCATAAGTACAGCTTACTGTTCACAAGGAGCAATCTACATGTACCGGTAGATCCTTACAAATAATGTCAATAAGAACTGGGGTTAAGACTTCTAAAGTTGTTAGAACTTGTTAATATCTACATGAACATGTAAATGGGTTGTAACTTTCATTCATACTTTCCGACTACCGGTATGTTTAATTTTACTCAAGTACAGTACTCTAATTATTGTGTTGTATGTTCTGTGAAACAAACATCAAAGTAACACTCCTAAATTAAAGTGCCACTCTAACCAAAACGGGCTATAAAAAAAAAAAGGCATGTAGAATAATTTTTGAAGCAGATTCCAAACATGACAAAAGAAAAATCATCAATAATTCTGGAATCTAGCTTTAAAAATGACTCAGAACGCTCAGAAAAAAGCCCAGTTTCGGAGCTGTATTGCGCAACTGTTTATGACGTCACTGCAAGAGCCTCTCTCAGTGAAAAGGAGGGTGATTTAGGCATTGAAATTTCTTTAAAAAGGCAAAGTATGATTTTAATTGGGGAAAAAAATACATTTATCCCAAAAATAATATGCACTTGATAATCCCAGTACGTTTCATTTATGAATGACAATGAGATTGTAAGATCCTTAGTTGTAGGACAAATCAGACATGCCCGCAATGACGTCAAATGCGTCATCAAGGCCACATGAACGTATACTTTTTTTGAGGGGAGTAGCTCAGCAAGCGTGAGAACTGTGAAAAATGGATGGTTATTTCATTCTTTGATCAATTTAGAGATTTTCTGAAAATCAGAGGCTGGAATATTAATAAGTAAAGGTGTATTCATGTTTTAAAAGGCTATGTTAGTTGGGTTAGAGTGGCCCTTTAAGCAACAGTCATTATTGATATCTAGTTTTTAATTACTGGTATACTCTTTGATGATATCATTACTGAAGAAAGATGTTCTTGTGTTTTTGTTACTGCATTCATTAACCAACACCCCAAGGCTAAACAAAATTTATTGTTGTTTTGCATATCTTTAATATCTCACAATTTTTATTTTCAAATTAAGGAGTTAAAGGTACTACAGTACATGTCCAATTTGCAGGCAAAGACATGAAAAGCTTAAATTCCAACGGCATTTGAAAGAAATACTAATTTAGAACATCTCTCAAATACCCATGGGGCTTAAAAATGTCTTTTTGTATGAAGAAAAAACAGATTGTTTATTTATAGTTGTTGAATCAAATTTAACAATTGCTGTCGTTTAATTAAATAGTCTGATTTTCAGAACCTTGTACTGAATGGTAATATGTTTTATGCTGCGCAAATATTCAATCCGTTTGATTTTGACAATTACAAGAAGTGAGTTATTGATGTAGACAAATGCTCATGTACCATTTAGGCCTTACAGCTCATTTCATGTATGTTATTACTGAAGAAAAAAAGAAGTCAGTCAGTCACTCAATAGTGTCTGACAGTGAAGTTTAGAAAGTAAACGGGTTTCCTTGCATAATTTGAATACTAGGACACTGTAAACGTTTAAATTTTACAGATAAGACATTTTTGACATATTCATAATTCCTGCAAAGTTCTACAGAATTTTATGTTGGCTGCAAAAGGGATACTAACTTTAAAGAGAAGGTTGAGTTCTCGGAAGAGGCGAAAAATAATTTGTGAGCGTTTTCATTGTTATGATGCAAGTTGTGGCAGAACATCACATTAAAAATGTTCCCTGAAAAGTGAAAAAGCATGGCTCTTCAAATGCCTTAATATTATAAATATGGCATTTTATGCCACATATTCATGTAGTCCCATATAGTGCTTGTAACTTACTTTACCAAGACTCATGGGCAAAATTTCTCATCATTTTGATGATTATTACTTTAAAGAGGAGGTTGAGTTCTCGGAACAGGCGAAAATTAATTTGTGAGCGTTTTCATTGTTATTATGCAAGTGTGGCGGAACATCACATTAAAAATGTTCCCGAAAAGTGAAAAAGCATGGCTCTTCAAATGCTTTAATATTCTAAATATGGCATTTTATGCCACATGTTCGTGTAGTCCCATAACATCTTTCTGTGTATAGTGCTTGTAACTTTACCAAGACTCAGTCATGGGCCAAATTTCTTATCTTTTTGATGATTCCAGAACCTTGCAGTACACACCAATGCTAGATGATCAACCTTATCTGATCGATTCCACAATATTTCTTTCACAATGCAATCGCATGACCAGAACTCAACTTTATATTTAAGTGTCATCGTCTAACTTTTTGTCTTGTCTGTATTGATATAAGTATGATGTAGGCTCTATTTATAATACTTATCCATAATTTATACCCTACTTGCCCCAGCTTGGCTTGGTCAGCTAGGGACGAAGGAAGACCTGCAAGTTATGGTTATTAAAGTACCCAGGCAACCAAGCTAGTGCATGCAGTCAGTGTTTACAATAAACAAAATTTCCTCTTTATGTATCACATAGATCTAGTCTAGATCCTAGAGTCTATATTGTTTTTAATAAAACTTTTATCTTGTTGCCAAATAAATGATGAATATTCCGCTAGAATTTGAAGAAAAAAATATTAAGTGATAGATTGACCTACGGTAGATCAACTGACATCGTCCAGACGTCATTTATGATCTATATTTTTAAGCAAGGCAACGGCAATGGCAAGGCACTTCAAAGGATATCAATATTAAGCCCCTGTTCTTCGACTTAAGTTACATTTGCTGAGCCTTCGTTAGTTTAAGTTCAAGTTTTCTTATTCTTTACTTATTCATCACGGTTGACATCTATCCATTGAATGTAGATTTCTAAGGAAAACAATATTTAGAAAGAAATTATAGGAACATTAACTGATCAAATTTAAAGCTGATTAACCAGTCATTATTCAATTAACATGAATAATTTTCAAAATTCCACTGAAACTAAATTGTGTAGAATCTGAATATAGACTCTAGATTAGACAGAAATAACCATCTGATTTGGGTCATTTCTTTAATAAAACTGACATTTGTTGTCATTCCCCAATACAGATGGTAACCCAGAGATCTCGTACCGTGGGGGTAATTTAGAGCCACAGCGGAACATCTTTTCGTTCCCGATATTTCTCCCCCGATTTTCTTTATTTAGATCTAATTTTCTGATTTCTAAATCAGATGTAAATTAGGTCGGTATGTCATTTGTCCTAATTACAGTTATCAAAATGTGATAACTTAATATTAAATGTATAATTTACGGACTTACTTATACAACCAATTTGTATCTCCGAACTGTGAAACAGTACGTTCATGCACTCGAACATTGGGCTATATGACCCGGCGGCCAAAATATTTCCGGGTCAACCTACCAAAACATAGCCAAATGGCCAATCAGAGCACTCGTTTCGTGGGAGTTCGTTGGTCAAGCTGGGCTGACTCGTACGTAGCTACGGTAGCTATTGGACGTTCGAAAAGAAAAAATGAATATTCATCAACTAAAACCAAGACGGATAATGTTGACGAGACTTTCTCGGATTAATCATTAATTTAGGATCTAAATGAGCAAGCCATCGTAAGTCAAATAAGCTATATATATGTTATTTTTAATTTTTATTATAATTGCAGCAGTTATGAGGATGTAAAGAGTGAAAATCTCGTTGCATCTCATTCATCGCGGTCCGGTCGAACCGAACCATTTGTTTTGTACAGTCCCGTACAGTCCCGATAGGCCATACTTCAGTCTCTATAATCGGAGGTCTAGTGGAGCCAGACGTAGTCTCAGTGGAACAACCGACGATTAGAGAGACTGAAGTTTTCGGTCTAACTCTAGATTAGATCTAGATAGATCTAGATGATCGATAGATCTAGAGATCTAGATATTATTATCGCTAGCTCTAGGCGTCTAGCTCCTTGTTCCCCGATACCAATAGCTCAGGGAATAATTTTCCTGGTATCGCATCGCAATTTGCTACGCATTTTTGCATGACTGCTATACAAGATATCTTTTGTGTAGCAGTTTGCTTCCATAGAAATGTACAGAATTTCATTTGAAATATTTATCCATCGGCTGAAATTGCTAATCAAAAAATTTGAGGAAAATTATTCCCTGTAGCTACATGTACTTTACTGACTACCGCCTGGTTCAACTCAAGTACGTTACACATATATTCTATCATTAACCCCCTAAAATGATAAAACGCCCCACCCCCTTTTCAAACATTCCCCCGTCATTATTTAATTCTGATAAAATTGAAACTCCAAATCATTCATGATTCACTGACTGAGCTGATCATCAGGTGATCATCTGATATCATTATCGACTTCTTTTTCTCACTCGATTCTCAAGAGAGATCTTCCTATTTCTGGCTGTCACTTTCATTACCTCGTTTTCTCTTCCTTCTCGTCACAAATGGCATCAAATCATGTCGTGTTATCAATCTTAAGAAGTTCAAAATCTCTTTAAAGTTCGAAGAGTCGCATAATCCTGATCTTTCCATTGCGAAGAAAAGGTCGGAAGGAGAGTTGATTCTTCCACGATCGTCATTCACAGAACTCCCGATATAAAGAGCTTTGAGGACCTCAAAATCATCTAGTGTTAAATGGCTAGAAACCACACAAAACATTTCATGAAGAGAAAAAAGTTCCGTTTCTTTGCTTTCTGATGCAGACATGATGGGACGTTTCATTTTCCCACGTTTTTCAGTCAAAGATGAAGATAAAAAATCGGAAGATTCCAAATTCTTCGCCATCTCTGCAAATCTGACGTTCTATGGTATCTTAGAACTGGCAAAATTGAACAAAATTAAATCTGTACTCGCATTCCCCTGCCAAATTCGCGAGTTTGTCATTAAAATTAATTTTTCTTGCATTCGAATTCGACGGTTTTACTTTAGTGTTGCCAGGTACAGGCGCAGATCCAGGATTTCTTAGGGGTGGGGGCCAAATTTGAAATTATGCGAGCCAAATATTGGTACGTAATGCATGGTGACCAGCAGTGGTGTAATGAGCAAAAACTTTTTTTGTTCAGTGGGGGGGGGGGGGGGCAGACAAACATCCACATCACCCCCCCCCCCCCCCCCCCACTCTTACATCAAATTCATATTCAAACTTTATTGATTTCAATCCAAACTGATAGGATCATTCTCAAGTTGTGTACATTGGATAACAAATTTCAAAGTAATAGCGTAACATCACGTGTAAGAGTAAAGATAACAATAACCAGGAGAGACAAAAATTAGCATACTACAGCATGTCTCACCTGAAATATTAATATAGGGATGAAAATAAATTATGTTACTCGTAATACTTTATACAATTTGTCCCTTTTCTTTTCAAATAAAAGGAAGAAAACAAAATATAAATATATATACAACATGATAGTAAGACAATATGTTTCATGATAACCAAATTTAGATGATCCTGAAGGCCCGGCTGAACGTTTTTCAAAGTGGATGGGGAGAGGGGCGGGGAGGGGGGCTGGGCTAAAGTAGTACGATCATGTAGAGCGTAGCGTAAATTGGTATTGAGTCTAGGGGCAAAGCCCTGGCGGGGGTCAAGGGCGGAAGCTCAGGGGGTATGGGCATTTAATTACGGTCAGATATTGATATTGATATTGTTATTGATATTGATTTAAGTTCGTCCACAATGTGGCAATATGCTTTCCACCATCATTACAATAATACAAGAAACAGAGTACAATAATGAAACAATTAAGTAACCAATTTCAAAACAGAAAACAATCTCGTCATAATTCACAGAAATAATTTTTACGCCATCCAAATTGTTAAAGGTAATACAAAGTTTTGGGAAATTTTGAAAATTGGCTGGATAGTGATTCTTTACAATTTTGATATTTTTTGATGACCCTGTGGATGCATTATGA
>JAVYIG010012993.1:0-49968 GCA_035222895.1 Strongylocentrotus droebachiensis | reverse complement strand
AATTTGTTTAAAATAAAACAAAGATTAAAAGAAAGCATTTACTTTCACTAAGAAAACTCACCCATCTGCCGACTCCAGAATTTCCATAAAATAGGAGATATCCAGCTTGTAAACACTCCCTTCCTTCTACGCCTTGGCCGTACGCAAGAGCCTTGAAACAGATAAATTCATGTCGCGAAATTACGTTGATAATTAGACAGGCCCGAGGCAATGGGCGTGTCATTGTCCGGACAAAGTTCATGATGAAGTTTAAAACTTCGCGCGAAAGTGCAATCACTCAACAGCGGCTAGCCTTGAATCGGTCGCACACGTACACACCGCGCAGGCAAGCCCCAATGCAGGCTGAAATCCAGCCATCAATGTGCGAACGATTCCATCTTCTACTACTACGAGCCGAAGGCGATGGTTCAAAATGAAGAAGGAATATACAAATTGGCAGCTAAGAAACATATAATTCATTGATATTTACCTTAGATGTGTATTCCAACAATTTGATTTCCTCATGAGTATTCCTTATTATCAACGATCGAGAAGTTACGAGGTCCAATTAACATCCATCTTGCAGCGAACACAGCAGCATGATCCATGCAACGTACGTCATGTACGTGTACTAATATTTCTCTCACTCTCTCTCTCTCTCTCTCTCCCTTTCGCTATACGTAACATACACACTCACTAACCATGTGTCATACAACACACACCTTCAAATCATGGCTTTCATTTCAATTCTCAATTGGAGTATAGACTGCTCATAGTA
Organism: Strongylocentrotus droebachiensis; assembly: GCA_035222895.1. Taxonomy (NCBI): domain Eukaryota; kingdom Metazoa; phylum Echinodermata; class Echinoidea; order Camarodonta; family Strongylocentrotidae; genus Strongylocentrotus; species Strongylocentrotus droebachiensis. The sequence goes on along the minus strand of JAVYIG010012993.1, from coordinate 49,211 downwards.
GACTTTTTTTTTTACTGAAATATTTTTTTTAACACTTCTCATACATTATACTGCACGACACTCGTATCTAGTGCTGTGAGAATAAGGTACTAGGGTCTATAAATAAGACTACGCTTTGCGCACGTTCTGACCGGAGCTCAGTGGAGCTCAGACATATGTCGCAATACCCTTTATTTTTGGCGCGAACAATGATGTCACTGTTCACAGTTTTTCTTCTCATTTTGAGATGGATGTAGCTATAGGGCTCAAACCAACGCAAGATTGACAGAAACATCGTACTCTATCTACTTTCGAATGTTCAGTTTGTAAAAATCTGTATTTAAAAAGATATAATCTTTTTCTTTATATTTTCTAGTTGTTAGAAGTGGCAATTGTGAACATCTGAAATGTTGATCTCTATCAAAAGTTCTTTACTCAAAACGGATCCCATATTTTTAGTGTCTACCTTCAGCCCATGAGAAGGTTTTTAGTGAGCAAACATCTACGCCCTCTAGGATTTTCTTAGTCTGTGATGCGCGTTCGTAAAGTTGTTCTGCTACGAGAATTATTGGACTCAAATACGTCAAAATCTGCAAGATCGTCAACAAATGGTGAAAGACTGTTACAGATCCGTGATTATAGGTATGTTGTGAAATGTATGATTGTATTTTCTTTTCTTATTTTCATCAATTTTTTTTTACATCATTTTTTTCCCTCTGCTAATTTTTTGAAGTGGGCGACGAGCGCACAAATCGTAGGCGTAGAAGCCTTACGCCCGGGCATTGGCCTCCCTACATGTATGTATGTTTTGCTTATTTGCACTTTAAGATCATTATGTGTACCAAGTTTCATCAAAATTCCTCAACAATTGTGGAAGAAATTCGCTCCTGAGTAGGCCGAGTCGGTACGGTCTGACGGTCTTATTTAATCTGAAACAGACACTCCACTCCAAAATGACAATGATGATCAGCTCTGTAATTTCCAGTCGATTCCAAGCTCAAAATCAATTTTGAAGGAATTCTGGTGAGGCTTTTCCGCCTCTTCTTCTTCTTCTTCTTTGTCCTCCTCCCGATCCCCCCTTTTCTTTTTCTTCATGACCGACACAAATTTTAAGCAATGGGACTGAATAAAAACAAAGTGATCAATAGAAATACTAGCTACGGGTAAATCTCAGTACTGCAGAACCATAATCATCATTCATTCATTTATTTGCCAGAAATGTACTACTCATGCTAACTGAACAACGGATAGATGAAATATACTCACTCAAAGCAAAGGAAATTAAGTGCAAAATGGATCGACTAAGTTGTTTTTCTCTCAGTTTTTTTTTGCTACGGTGTCTTTCAAAGGAAAAACACCGTTACGGAAAAACTCTCTCGCTCTAGCTCTGCGCGTCCCATATTTTTGGTACTTTTTTCCGCAAGAAAGAAATTATCAAAGAATGGTAATCCTATGGGCCCTTATCCTAGTTTTAAATCTCTGATGAAATAAATACTAAAACAATTTTCGGATCCCCGAGTTTGTTGTCTTATGACTTTTTGCTACAGAAGTCAGAATGATCGTAGAAAGACCGAGAAAATCCTCCATTAGGAGCCAGAGCATATAACACTGAGTTCCTATGGGGAGTATATTCATTCAGATGGTCAGATGGTCATATCTCAGCCAATACTTAACATATTCAATTGGTTTTCGACATTTGGACATTATTTTTGGTGTTCTTTCGGAATATGAAGAAAAAATTGAGAAATTCTAAAAATAGATTTTTATGACGTCACAGCTTCGGTACGCTTTAGGTGTACGTCCCTGCAGGTTGGCGCTCAAACAATAACCCCTCTACCAAAATAATTTGTCAAATCTTGGTATATCGTTTTCCATTTGAATGGATTCTTTTTCCACGTCAGGTGCCAGTGAATTTGACCTTCACATTATTGGATATTATGTTAACCCGTTTTTTGGGCCCCACTGTAGGCCTAGTTGACAAGAGGCCTTATACACCGATTCGGTTTGGGGGTTTTATGTACCTGCCCGCCGGTGGCGGCGCTATAACTGGGAGGCTTCTCCGATGCGCTGCAATCATAGAGATATAAGTGTTAGTAGTATATATCTCTATGCAGGCGCGTACCCAGGGGGGGGGGGGGTTTGGGGGGTTTAACCCCCCCCCCCTTTGTTAATTTTTTGTGTGTAAACACCCCCCAAACCCCCTATAACCCCCCCCCCCTTTCCTCCAGAAGTCGCCCGAATCGGTGTATACAAGAACTAATATAATCAAGCGAGGGCCGTAGAGGGCTCGGTAATCAACAAAATATTTCTTGGCCGGAGGGGCAAGCGCGTATAGCCAGGATTTTATTTTAGGGGGGGGGGGGGGCGGTAGTGAGCACGCGAAGCATGTGAATCACTTACAGAGCGCGCGTAGCGTATATAGCGAGCTCCCCATGGGGGGTGGGTGCAGGGAGGGAAGTTTTGACATATAGTGAAAGAAAGCGATTCGTTGTACGGCCGTTCTCGACTCTTAATCCTTGTCTAAATTCAGTTTCTATTGAAGTTTCATTAAAGGTACTACGTCCCATTTGCAGGCCAAAAAAATAAAAAAGTTAAATTCCAACTGCATTTGAAAGATAATACTAATTTAGAACTTCCCTAAAAAAGGTGGGGCTTGAAAATGTCTTCAAGTTGGAAAATAACGACTATTTAGTTGTCAAATCGACTTTAGGGCTATAGAGCCCAAAAGTAATAGTCTTGATTTTCAGACAATTGTACCGAATGGTCATACGTTTTATGCTGCGCAAAGATTCAATCAGTTTAATCTTGGCCATCACAAGAAGTGGGTTATTGATGTAGACAAATGCTCATGTACCCTTTACAACTCTTTTCATGTATACTATTACCAAAGAAGAAAAAAAGCCAGTCAGTCACTCAACAGTGTCTGACAGTGAAGTCTAGCAAGTAAACGGGTTTCCTTGCATAATTTGAATATGAGGACACTGCTAACGTTTAAATTCCACAGATAGGACATACATGACATATTCATAATTCCTGCAAAGTTCTACAGCATTTGAGGTTGGCTGCAAAAGGGACATAGTACTTTAAATCATTAGAAGACGATTCGTTGTACCGTTCTCGACTCTTGATCCTTGTTTGAATCAAGTTCCCCTTCCTCCGCGCGTAGCGCGGAAGCTCTGACGTTTCATTTAATTATTAAAGGCCCACTGCACTAATTGTAACTACTTGCGCCCTCTATATAACAAACAATGCCTAATCGGTGACCATTGGTCCCCCATGATCCTCTTTTCCTTATGTTAACTGAGAGCCGAGTTGATGAGATAACCACCTGTCCAGTGACCTTGCAGGGCGCTCTAATCCCTCCTCTAAACTACGGCAGATAAGCTTTAAAGAAAGAAGATGATTCGTTGTACCGTTCTCGACTCTTATTCCTTATCTGAATTCAGTTTCCCCCGCCCCTTCCGCGCAAAGCGCGGAAGCCTTGACGTTTCATTAAATTATTAGATAAAGAAGACGATTCGTTTGTACCTTTCTCGACTCTTAATCCTTTTTCTTCCTAAGTCCTCTTCCTTTATTCTTTCTAGCTCTCTCTCTTTTTTTCTCTCGGCTTTTTTTGGGGGGCGACCGCCCCCACCGCCCCCCCCCCTCCCCCCCCCCCTGGCTACGCGCCTGCGGATGGGGTAATTAACAGGGTGAAAATCAGAAAATGTACATATCTTCTTCAATCCATTTGAATTTGTTAAAGAGGCGCGCTGTGAATGGAACAACTTTCGTTGGTACGGATCGAAGGGTGGGGGCTAGCACCGTACATCAACAGTTACTGATCAAGTTGCGATTTGACATCTATTGTATGATATTAATTTTTAAAGCTGCATGGTATTATAACACATTTTTTACAGGCTTTCATCGAAAGGGTGGGGTGCGGTGCGGCGCGGTGTGGTGAGTTCAACGCACCCATTCGATAAAAGGCCCCCCGCTTTTCTCGAAAAGGGTGCGTTGAGAACGGAGGACCGTCTTAGCACACCCTTTCGAGAAAAGAGGGGGGCCTTTTCTCGAAAGGGTGCGTCGACTAGTCTTTCACATTAGTTGTTTAAAAATGTTTAAGGAATAGAAATGTCGTTTTATTAATTGAAATAATAAAAATTGAAACTACTTTTTGCGTAGTTTTGCAGATCAGGCATTTATAAGAATTAAATCAGAAAGAAACACAATGAAATAAGATGGTTCCTTGCATGGGTCTGTGGCACTCTGTGCTGATCCTATAAAAGCTCCACCCCCCCCCCCCCCTCTCTGTCTCTCAGGCGCGGATGCAAGGGGGGGAGTCGAGCAGGCCTTGCCCCCACCCCCTCCCCCCGCAAAAAAAGAGGAGAGAGAGAAGGAAAAGAAGGGAAAGGGAAAACGGAGAGAAAGGGAAAGAAAGAAGAAAAGAAAAGGGAGAAGAAGGAGACCCGAGGGGCGAAAGGGTCTTGCGTCGCAGGCTGTTGCCTCCCCCCTCCCCCCCCCCCCCATAAAACAAATAAGAGAGAAGGAAGGAAATGGAAAGAAAAAGGAAAAGAACAGATAAAGGGAAAGAAAATAGAGGAAGAAGAACATAAAAGAAGAGGGATATTAGTTGCAATTTTTCCGCCAACAAGTTGTGGGTCGGGCAAATGGCCCTTGCCTCCTCCCCCCCCCCCCCCCCCCGCCCCGGCTAAAAAAAAAAGAGAAAAGGAAGGAAAAAGGAAAGAGGAGAGCGAAAAGGGAACAAAGATGATGAAGAAGAAAAGAAAAGGGTGAAAAGAAGGGGAGGTCAGTAACGGTTAATCCCGCCAACAACGTGTGGATCGGGGTGAGGGCCGAAAGGCCCTTGCCCCCCCTCCCTATACCCCCAGCAAACCTAAAATAGAGAAAAGGAAGGGAAGGAAAAGAGGAGAAAAGGGGGAAGGAAGAAAAAGGTAGGGGAGATCATTTGAAATTTTTCCCGCAAATAAAGTGTAGATCGAGGGGAGGGGGAACTGGCGTACTAATAAGGTAGGGGGGACTTGGGGGGAAAAAACATTCAAACGTAGTTAATGTTTAATTCCATAACAGTGATTTACAAATAATGCTGAAATGACATAATTTCCGAGAATTTTCCTCACTTTTTAGTAAATTAATAATTAATTTTTTGCAGTCAGGCAAGAAATATGCTTTTTTTTAGTTGTCTACATGTCAGAACGGCGGGGATCGGAAGCCTCGAGCTCCCCCCTCCCCCACCCCCAACTTATTTTGAAAAAGTATATTGAAGGGAACATATCAAAACGTGTTCATCTGACGTGATTAAATCCCTAAAAACCCTCAGCTTCCGGGCTCTGCCCCTAAACCTAGGGCCCTAAGGTGGACCCCTGATGCTAATCTGTCGGTAATTTAATGCCTAAAGCCCCTGAGCTTCTGGGGGCTCCGAACGCTGGACCTCACGCCAATTACTGTCCTGCCATTGTCACAAAATAAATAGAGTATAAAATAATGTTCATCTGACCGTAATCAAAATGCCTAAAACCCCCTCGGTGGGGGCGGTTCCCCCAGAACGCCGGCCAAAAAACAAAAAAGAGTGGAGAAAAAAGAAAGAGGACGTGGGAAAAAAAGGAGCAGATTTTTGAAATTCAGACACGAATTACGAATCGTCTTCTTTCTCTATAATAATCAAATGAAACCTCAAAGCTTCCGCACTTCGCGCGGGAGGGAGGGGGGGGGGGGGGGCAACTGAATTCAGACTAGGATTAAGAGTCTAGAACGGTACCTCGAATTGTCTTCTTTCTCTAATAATTCTATGAAACCTCAAAGCTTTCGCGCGGGAGGGGGGGGGGGGATGAATTTAATCAAGGATTAAGTGTCGAGAAAGGTACAACCGTGCAGGAGGGAGGAACTGAGTTCCGACAAGAATTAAGAGTCGAGAACGGTACAACGAATCGTCTTCTTTCTCTCATGATTTAAAGAAACGTAAAAGCTTTAACGCTTCGCGCGGGAGGGGGGGGGGAATGAATTCAGACAAGAATTAACACTCGAGAACGGTATAGTGATCGTCTTCTTTCTCTAATAATTTAATGAAATGTAAAAGCTTTCGCGCTTCACGCGTGAGGTGGGAACTGAATTCAGACAAGGATTAAAAGACGAGAACAGTACAACGAATCGTCTCATTTCTCTAATAATTTAATGAAATGTCATAGCTTCCGCGCTTCGCGCAGGAGGGGGGGGGGGCTGAGTACAGACAGGGATTAAGAGTCGAGAACGGTACAACGAATAGTCTTCTTTCTCTAAGATTTTAATGAAACGTCAAAGCTTCCGCTTGCGGAGGAGGGAGGGAAAAACTCGCCCCTCCCTGCACCCACCCCCCCCCCATTACGTCACTGCTGGTCACCAATAACGTACCAATATTTGGCTCGCATAATTTCAAATTTGCCCACCCCCCCCCCTGAAGCTTTGACATTTAATTAAATTAATAGAGAAAGTAGACGATCATTGTGCCGTTCTCGACTGTTAATTCTTGTCTGAATTCAGTCCCCCCCCCCCCTCCCGCGCGAAAGCTTTTACGTTTTAATCAATTATTAGAGAATGAAGACGATCATTGTGCCGTTCTCGACTGTTAATTCTTGTCTGAATTAAGTTCCCCCCCCTCCCTCCCGCGCGAAGTGCAGAAGTTATGAGGTTTCATGAAATTATTATAGAGAAACGATTCGTAATACTTGTCTGAATTTCAAAAATGTTCTTTGTCTGCTCCTCTTTTTTTCCTACGTCATCTTCCTTTTTTCTCCTCTCTTTTTTGTTTTTTGTTTTTTGGCCGGCGTTCTGGGGGATCGCCCCCACCACCCCCACCGCCCCCCTCCCCTGGGTCTCAGGGGTTTAGGCATTAAATTACCGTCAGATGAGCATATTTTGATACCTCATTATTTTGTGACACTGGCAGTTAACTATTCTTTCTTTCAATTTCTCTTTAATATTCTTTATCCAAAAAAAATCTGGGGGGGGGGGGGAGGGAGGGGGGGGGGGGGAAGAAGGAGCTCGAGGCTTCCGATCCCCGCCATTTCGCGGGCCCTGACATGTAGGCAACTCAAAAAAGCATATTTCTTGCCTGACTGCAAATTTAGGAATTTGCCATTTTCCAACAAACGCATAAAAAAGGATAATTTACTTAAAAGTGAGGAAAAATCTCGGAAATTATGTCATTTCAGCATTATTTGTAAATCACCGTTATGGAAATAACGGTGCTCCCTCTATATAGAAAACTTCCCCAATCGGTGCCTGTTGGACCCCCATGATCCTCTATTTCTTATGTTATTTGAGAGCTGAGTTGATGAGATAGCCACCTGTCAGTGACCTCGCTGTGTGGTCTAATCACACTAGTGTTGATAAGCTAATAAACGTCAATAAACGTTTGAATGTTATTTATACCGAGCAACGGTCGTTTGATGAATGATATAGAACTAAATATTATTTAAACTTTACTGGGCAAGAACATGCATATATACCACAGGGTGGTTTCTGCTACCTTCCAACTTAAATCTTTGGGAAACGTTTGGCCTAACTTCCAACTTAACTGTTAAATGTCCTGTTCTCCACCCCCCCCCCCCCCCCCCCCACCTTCATATCATCATGCTCTTCATAAGGAGATATATACATACAGAAAATGATATATATATTAGCAACGGTGTCAATTTGTATCCGTGGTTGGGGGGGGGGGGGGGGGGTGAAAGGTGCCAAAATATTTTCGGCAATGGATCAAAGCAACTAAAAGGTAGAAGCGTGTGGCAGGTTGCACCCCCTCCCTTCCAAGTTATCAACTTTTGAAGTCACCCTCAATAAAGATAACATTTCAATTAACCATTAACTACTCTCATCGGGCTCTCATCATTAATTTTTCTCTTCATTTTTTTTTTGATGGTGAATTATTGGGGGGGGGGGGATGATTGTACAGGCCACCCCCCCCCCCCACCTGAAATATTGGGAGGGATATATCCCCCCCCATCCCCCCCCCCCCCCCCCCGGGATCGACACCCATGTATATTAGCCTATATAATATAGGTCATCCTTGATGTGAGAGCTATAGAGCTCCATCCTAAGATTTTTTGCCGTAAAATATTTTATTTGTTACACAAGACTTTTTATCAATGAAAATTTGAGAAACTAAAACTAAAAATCTCTTCCGTAAAAAAAATGTCAAACGAGGAAACATATTGTCTGTCATAGAACCACCCACTGAACTGGAATCCGGAGGTTCGCTTATCAGCTGACAGTGATCACACATCACATGACTAGCGGTACTACAGTCTACTGCTGCGGCGTAATTCTGTGTACAATCTGCTCGCAAATTATGTCTGCTTGGGCTTGGCGCAGCTCAGGTTCCTTGTCCTTGTAATGGTAAGTTTTGTGTTGCAGTCAGGTAATTTAAATATTCTTCATAAGCATGATATTTACTGCCAAGTAATAATAGATCAATATGATGGTTGAGTTGAGTCAGGATCAACAAGCCCAAGTTTGTTGTTGTTGGACATCATGACATGGTCTATATACTATATAGACCGAATTTTCCGTCTCTTTCGTTCGTTAGCCTCTTATTGGGGTAGGGTCGGCCGGCTCTCTCTTTAGAGACGGAAGCCGTTTATACACATGTCCTTGCTAACGCCACGGCCAGCTCTGGTCGTAGCGTTTTGCCCCCAAAATCCCCCAAAATGTCATTTTACCTCAGCTGGCCGTGGCGTAATAGCAAGGACATGTGTATAAACGGCTTCCGTCTCTAAAGAGAGAGCCAGCCGACCCTACCCCAATAAGAGGCTAACGAACGAAAGAGACGGAAAATTCGGTCTAGGACAAGTGTAGAATGAAAACTTCAGTCTCTCTAATCGTCGGTTGTTCCACTGAGACTACGTCTGGCTCCACTAGACCTCCGATTATATTGGGGAATGACAACAAATGTCAGTTTTATTAAAGAAATGACTTAAATCAGATGGTTATTGCTGTCTAGGACAAGTGTAGTCGCCTAGGCTAAAGTAAGAGGCGTTATGTACTTTCGTATCCATTTTTGACCCGCAACTCCGGCGTGGAGATACCCTACTAAAACATACCAAAAAATCAACTAAATCTTCATCAATTGTTCAAACAATGGTCATGATTTAGAAGTCATTATGTTTCTTACCCCTTTTGTCTCAATTTTCTTATCTTTTTTGGAGTATTTTTCCTAAAAACAAAGACATTATACTAGGTCTAGACTAGATCTATATAAACTTTCTCACAGGTTTTACGGCCTGCTGCACAATTACAATACAATTGCATATACCCTAACGAATGTGCGGACGTGCGCACATACATGAAGTTGGCGACTGTAATCTCAGATCCTTGTTAAATTCATTTAAATAATTTACATTATGACCATGATGATCATTATTACGGTCGCTAACTTAAGGGTTAAGTTTAAATTAAATCATTTCTAATTAACCTTCTTCTTCTTTGCTTGGCTTCCTCCAGTTTGGAGAACTGCAGTTGGTGCAGCCATTAACGTTTAATGTTGAGGTCAAGTATGAAACACAGAGAGAGAGAAAATGTGAAGAAGTAAGGGGTTAAATAAGAGGTGTGAGAGCAGGAGCCAAGTAACATTAGTTTTGTTAAGCATGTGGATGTAATCACCCTCGTTTTCAAGAATTGCCTCTCCCAACGTCTTGGCCAGTGAGTGATAAAGTTGTCTCTGAGCATAGTGTAGAGAGGGCAATCACCTACCACGTGGATGATTGTCTCGGCAGTTTCGCCACATATAACCGGCCATGATTGATATAAATGCCAAATTTCTCAGCTATTGAATTAAATCGTTGATCTTTTCTTCTTTTTTCCTCCAGATATGCAGATACTGTTCAGCTGTGATTGAATTTTGATCAAAAGGATACATATTGAGAGAATCAAAGAACACAAGACTGAGTTAGAGAGAGATCAATTTATGCAAACAGGATCTTTTAAGATGGAATATGTACTGTCACCTCGGCATTGATTAAAGTTTGGAGGATTCAGGACAATATTAAATCATACCAAAACCTCTATTCCTGAACTGAGTTAAACTTTGAACTGAACAAACCACTGATCTTCCAAGATGAGTCGGAGCAGTAAGAGACTGTACGCCAACGGGCTGAATGACTCGATGGATGCATCGGGTTACGAGTCCAGCAACGACACTCAGTCCTTGTTGGGCAGTGTTACAGTACGGACTAACCCGTCACAAGTTGGAGAGACATCGGTTCTTGGGGCGATGTTCATCGTCGTCAATGCCTGCATCGGGGCGGGGCTCCTGAATTTCCCATACGCATACCAGTCTGCTGGAGGAATTGTCGTCAGTGCCATCATTCAAGTGGTGAATGTTTAATTTAATTTTAATTATCTAAGTCATCTTCTATGCAAAGGAGTATAATTGCCTTGTTGATACAAGATAACTTATATTTAAGGTGTGATCATTTCATGCTTTCAATTTTTTTTTAATAAAGAAGGTACGGATGATAAACATTCAAATGCTATGAGGTTATTTTGTTTTTGTATTTTCTATAAAAACAAACAAACAAAAAAATTCACTATCATCTTTATCTTTGTTGTAATTGGAGCCTTTAAAATTTAAATTTCCAAAATCTGTCAATTTTTCCCCTGTATTTTTTAAACTACAAATTGTACTTTTAATTTTCTTTCTGAATATTTCTTTTTTTTAGTCTTCATTTAACTTTAGCTTGTTGCCATGTAATAGTAATTTCCTTGTAGTTCAATCGTACATTATTTGATGGTATTAAGAGTATTTATATTTCATCTTATCATCTGTTATAGGTACTGGTCTGTATAATCGCAACCACCTTGCTGGTCTTAGCCTTGTGTTCTGACGTACGACAGTCCAGATCTTATCAAGGTGTCATACAGGAGATGTGTGGTTCCAAAGCAAGGTTTATCTGTGAGCTGTGTATCATTGCGTACTGCTTCGGAACATGCATCACATTCTTTATCATCATAGGAGATCAGACAGATGGAAGTAAGTTGTTCCTGAACAGCCCTCAAAATATGAGAAAAACCTGCATATAAAGTCTGCTCAAGGGAGATAAGAAAAGTGGTCTTTATAGGCAGGTGATCTTCAGGTACAAGTTCCTATAGGACAGGTTCCAGCGTGAAACTATTTTCAAGGAAAACAAAGAATTGTCTTTTTAGACTGGTGGTTGCTACAGCAGGGTTTTTTCTGCAATAACTCATGATATGGTTGAGGAACTTAAGAATAGCCCACCATGAAATCTGACTAGATGTCCATTGGTTGACTAATGTTTCCCCAATAAAGCTTAATTCAAAGATTCAAAGTCTTTAAGCTACCTCTAGCCCTACCTCTAACCCTAACTCTAATCCTAACTCTAACCCTATCCCAACCCTTTGCATTGCTTCCTCATGTACATTGCCTTATTACTTGGGTATTATAAAGTTAAACCACTATTGTTTTATCCCAGCCTTTTAATCCTATTCCCAAAATTGGAAATTGAGAGGCCAACTGGGGCTCTTTTGAAGTTCCTGATGACATATTACCCATTGTCCTTTAGTTTTTAATATTATTTCTGCTGGGATTAAGGGATTATTTCCTTCACCGTCAGGGTTCTTGGTTTCCCATCTGGACCAGTCAAATATTTGAATGGTTGACGTGTCAGCATGTAAATGTTAACAAAACAAAAAAAGCTTTTCATTGGCAATGGTTCAAACTTCAAACTTAACAATAGAGGTACCAATGTACATGTAGGAATGGTACACTCATGTCACACAGCCATAGATTGTTTACATGTATATTGCTTACATTACATTCCCTCAGAAATTTTCTCAGAAGAAGCGAAGATGTGTAATTTTGTCTCTCTTCTTTTTTTCCAAACTTCATTTGGAGGATACATAAAAATAAAAAAATAAAAACAATTCTTTATGTGTCTGAGATTGAAGGATATTTCAAACCAAAGTAAAGTATCAGCTAGAATCCTGTCAGTTTTCACTGCAAGCCAGTTTTGTACCTTATCCTTTTGATCGAGGGATACAAGAAAGATAATAGGAGTTTATTTCAGTTTATTGCTCCAAATTCAATTTTATTACTAAATTGATGTTGACTTTGATGTGTTTTTAAAAAAAATCTCTTGAACAGTTATATCCTACATCTCCGGACCTGACCACTTGGGCCACTGGTATCAAGACAGACGCTTCACCATAACGTGCTGGGGGATACTCATTGTCCTACCACTGTGCATGCCAAAGAAAGTAGACTTCCTCAAATATCCCGGGTAAGTACCACTGATATATATGTATCACAATGGATAGGTGACAGGGTTTGTGCAGGTGATGCTTCCAGACAAACATTTTGCTATTCCTTTTGTGTGTGACAATATGGAAGATTTGTTATTGTAGAAAGGCAATAGGTCTACCACTGATCTGTATGATGATGGATAGGTAATTTGTGCAGGTTTGTGCAGGTGATGCTACCAAACAGACATTTTGCTATTCCTTTTGTGTGCGACAAGATTTGTCATTGTAGAAAGGCAATAGGTCTACCACTGATCTGTATGATGATGGATAGGTAATTTGTGCAGGTTTGTGCAGGTGATGCTACCAAACAGACATTTTGCTATTCCTTTTGTGTGCGACAATATGGAAGATTTGTCATTGTAGAAAGGCAATAGGTCTACCACTGATCTGTATGATGATGGATAGGTAATTTGTGCAGGTTTGTGCAGGTGATGCTACAAAACAGACATTTTGCTATTCCTTTTGTGTGTGACAATATGGAAGATTTGTTATTGTAGAAAGGCAATAGGTCTACCACTGATCTGTATGATGATGGATAGGTAATTTGTGCAGGTTTGTGCAGGTGATGCTACCAAACAGACATTTTGCTATTCCTTTTGTGTGTGACAAACTGACAATATGGAAGACAGAAGGAAGATTTTGTCATTGCATGTATATAGGCCAAAGGTACACCCTGCTACACATTCCTCGAACATACACCAAAGCTGGCGACAATGCTTTCCATGCATGTGCTCCTCGACTCTAGAATGATTTTCCACGTTTTATTCGATTAGCACCTTCGCTGGATGTCTTCCGAAAATGTCTCAAAACTCTCCTCTTTGACCATGATCAACAATAGATTCTTTGATAACTTTTATGTAAAGCGCTGTGAAACAACAGTTAGTTTGTAAGAGCGCTATAGAAATGACTTTATTGTATTGTATTGTAAAGGTCTACCACTGATCTGTATGGCGCTGGATAGGTCATTTGTGCAGGTGATGCTACCAAATAGACATTTTGCTATTCCTTTGTGTGTGACAATATGGAAGACAGAAGGAAGATTTTGTCATTGTATGAAGGCAAAAGGTCTACCACTGATCTGTATGACAATAGATAGGTAATTTATGCAGGTGATGCTACCAAACAGACATTTTGCTAATCCCTTCTAGTATAATAAGAGGTTGTGATATATTGATAATCATTGATATTATGTAATTGTTGCTTTACAAATGCAAACTTCTTATGATCAGCAGAGTGAAGAACAGGAGAACAGCATTAGGATTATTGATTGTGCCTGCTTTTCTCGTTATACCATCTGTGATCTTAGCTTAAATATCTACAAACTCTGCAAGGTGGCTGGATGAATTACTGGGGTCCCACTGGAGTACTGTAAATGCAGTGAAAACTAGACTTTTTATTAATTTTCTTCTTCAGTTGATGTGGTTTGGGAGAAACACTTATTATTGTTACATAAAGAAGTGAGTTGACTGTATAAAATGAATATGATTGTTTTTCTTATATTATTCCTCGATGTAAAAACAATATATATCCATGTTTCCATATGACTTCCATATGACTACATGTATGTCATTGTAAATTTGCTACTGTGTATATTATTTTCTATTGTCTATTGTTCATGTGCTTTATGTAATGCCGACAAACTGAATTTCCTAATGGGCCATTAAAATTAATCTGAATCTTTTAATGAGCATTACATTAGACTTTGGGTGTCACACTTAAAAGCTAACTTTGCAAAGAAAACATCTCTTTCGACTCCCTTACCAGGTCTGTTGGAGTACTAGCATCACTCTACATCTGTATTGTGATCATCATCAATTACTTCTTATGGGTGAAGACTCCTAGTCCAGATCTTGTTACTGAACCTTCATCCTGGACCCAAGTCTTTGCTTCTATACCCACCATATGCTTTGGATTCCAGGTAACTTGCTTTCAAGTTTAATTTGATGTTTATAAATTATTCCGGTTGATGTCAAAGTGCAGACACAACCTTGAAAATTAATTTCAAAGTCCAGAAGTAATTCCCCTCATCCATCTAATAATATATGAGAATGAAAAGTGTAATACAATTCTAAAAGCAGGTCTAAAGCTGAGTTGAATTTTATTTCACAGAATTTGTTACTCTAACTTTGTGAAACAGAACCTTACAGGTGTAGGTTGTGATTTAAAACCTACTAAACCTAATTTATTTGTTAGGGTATCTTCCCTTGCAAAATTTGGCATACACAAATATTAAAACAAATATATTTTAAAGTCTTTTCTTTCATCAATTCCCCATTTCAGTCAATTTGTTTAAAACATGTTTTTATACATTCTTCTCTTCTCTCTTGTATTTCTCTTTCTGTAATCTTTCTCTCCTTTTATTTTTTTTCTTAAACTTGACAGTGCCACGTTAGTATAGTACCAGTCTACTCCAGCCTTCACAAACGTTCCCTCCCTCGATTCACCCGCGTCATCATCCCGGCGCTCCTGATCAGCTGTACAGCCTATACCCTTTCTGGTATATTTGGGTCTCTAACGTTTGGCAGTGACGTCTGCTCGGATATCTTACTCTCGTATCATGCAAACAATATCACGATCATGATCGCTAGGGTCATGGCGTTGGCCAACATGCTCACAACGTACCCTATTTTACACTTCTGCGGCAGGTGAGTAGTTTTAGTTCAAGAACAATATATTGAAAGGTGTCAGCAAATTGAGTGAATTGTGATAGCAACATCCCTGGATGAGTTTGTAGCTGTAACTATTCAGTGATGAGGCCTTTTTTATGCATTTGATTATATATGCCAAGCTTTTATTTCTAGTTCTGTTTTTTTGTTGAAACCTTGTTTTGAGTGTGTGTGTGTTGTGAGAATATCTGAAAGAAAATGATGTACCCTTGGTGTTTATTAAAGTTTTCCACACATACATGTAGTTTATTCCTTCCCAATACCCAATTGCATCTCTTAAAACACTTTTACAAATGAAAGCATTGTAGACTTTGGACAGATGAGGATACAGATGATAATTTATGCTGGATTTAAGTATCTAAGAAATTATCTAATAGAAAATATATATTTTTAATGGTGTATTGTTCAAATCTCGTGCAATTACATTATCTTTAATGTAGCCAAAATGAAACCAATGCGAGATGAAAGCGTAAAACAAAAAAGTGAGGCTTTATCCTTGAAATTCAGAGAAGGAAGGTAATATAAAACAGACATACTGAGAGATCAAATGGAAGGCATAATTCTCACCGATATAGCATTTTCAAATTTATCTATAAATTGCTATTGAACTTGTACTTTTTAATTTGTACAGATTAGCCATTGAGACCATGTTACAATCAGCTTTTGGCAGGACAGATGAAGAGTGGGTCTTGAGAGAGAAACGTCGCAGGGTCATCGAGACCGTGACCTGGTTTTGTATCTCTCTACTACTGGCTCTCTTCATTCCAGATATAGGGGTGGTCATCTCTGTCATCGGAGGGTTGGCTGCTGTATTTATATTCGTCTTTCCAGGTGAGTTAGCTTGTTTATTTTAATCCTAAGCAGTTAAATACGTAAATTGAGGAATAGAAAATACAATTAGCTTCACCATATTTGGCTGTTGAAAGTCGGGAGGTCGATTACTCTATCCTTTTACTATTGGTTACCCCCCTTTTAGATCTAAGCAGATGATTTAAAATTGTAAGATCCATAATAAGTAGTTTACAGTAGGATAAAACCTTAAAGGTCTTTAGATGTTCAACTGAATGTCCCCAAAGAACAACTATTCTGATGTTTATTTTAAAAAGTGTGTTAATTAATTCCCTGCAGCCTCTTGCAAACATTATATTCTTCTGATTTTGCTATTTAACAAGTACATCAAGATTTAACCTATGACGTTTGTTTGAATCTCAAATTATGTTATGATACAAAACACTGCTTAATGTCTAGAAAAAACCAGACTATTGTGTTTTACAGTGACAAAGTAACTAAAACACATCCATAAACTGTGACTGAAGTTTGGTATACATTTGACAGTTTCACATACAGTGAAACAATGAAACCCTACTCAAGTATGCTATCAACTGTGTTATGTCAATATGAGATACGAAAGGCAAACAAGATAGCAATGAAGCATGTGATAGTTCATAAATTTATTATGACTAGCTCAAGGGTGATGTAGACACTGCAGAGCTCTGTAAATGCAATTTTTAAAGCTAACCTTGAGTTCTGGGAATTGCCTTTTGAGAAAAATGGGCTCAGAGAACTTCTGAATTGTAATCTGGGTGTTATACCTCATTCCAATAGGATTTAAATGCTTTAGGGGCACAGGTATTGAGAACAGTATGGCTAGGATTCTTTTCCAGAGTGCCCATTATAATGAATATTAAAGGCCCACTGCACTACTAGTAGCTACTTGCGCCTTCTATATAACAAACAATGCCTAATCGGTGTCCATTGGTCCCCCATAATCCTTTTTTTCTTATGTTAACTGAGAGCTGAGTTGATGAGATAAACACCTGTCCAGTGACCTTGCAAGGCGGTCTAATCCCTCCTGTAAACTAGTGCAGATAAGCTTTAAATACTGGATGTCGCAAGTCACATCTATTTAAAGTAGTGGTTTCTCAGTTGGGACATTTTATTGCACATGTTTTGAATTTGCCTTTGAAATCACACTCATATAGATATTAAGTACAAATTTAATAAGACTGTAGTTTTAGCCCTCAAATTTGTTAATCATTTGAAGTCAAACAACGCAGTGTGGAACAAAATACTCAAGGCGTATGAAACATGGCATTAGTTCCAATACAAAGAATTAATATTCTTCTTTAAAAATATTTATATTCATGTGACAATGAAGCACACCTTTTTTTTTTCTTCTTATTCTGATTTTGTACCCTGAAAGTCCAAATACTGCTTTTCACATTAAGAATACTATGCACAATACATAGGCTGTTAGATCTACTTTTGATGGGTTATCTAAATTAGTGTGGGAATGGAAGCAGATGGCTAAGCATTATCTCTTATGAGATTCGATAAGAGATTTGATTAGAGATATTGGTAGCATGTGAATTGATGTCACATGCCTGAAAAGAAATAGTTTAGATCAACTGGAAGAAGATATTGTCACTTTGGAGCCAGAAGGATGTTAATGCATGTACTTTAACACAAAGGTTACCCTTTTGGCTATGAATAGACCATTCAATCCTATATGGATAAACACAAACGTGCAGAAAAAGAGTTGTGGAATAGTTTAGATAAGATACATTCAGATGACAAAGAAAACCCTCTTTTGATACTTGTATTGTTCTTATAAAACTATATACCGGTACATGTACATGGATAATGGCCCTGTCACTTACGGTAGTCATTATCTTTTTCTTTCTTTTTTCAATTAAGAGAGGACTATTTGTTTATGATATGTATGTAATAGCTATGCCATGTCTATTTTGTCTTTCTTCACTTACATTTCTATTAATCCATTTGATCTTCAAAGTGCAAATGTTCATTTAAATCAACATTATTCACTCATCTTGTTATCAACTTCTCTCTCTCTCTCTCTCCCCCTCTCTCTCTCTCATTCTCCCCACATATTCATGTTGAATAATTCTTCTTCTCTCTTCCTCTCATACACAGGTCTATGCCTGGTCCAGTTTGTCCTCCAGCACTCGGCCGCATCCCGGAGAAAGAAATGGAGTCTCATCACGTTTGGAGGATTCCTCCTGGCTCTGGGCGTCTTCATCTTCTCTGAGAGTTTCATCCTTGCCATCATGAACGACATCTCGGGTAAAACCAAGAGCGGGTGCTGAGAGCTTTCCTGGTTTGCTCTGTATTAATCTATGGAAGCCAGGTTGCTCCCTTATTAACTCTTTACATGCCACACACATAATCTTCTTGTGCCACATTGTATCTATCATGGGATAGATATTCCAGAGGCTTCAAGATTTATTAAACTGTTTCCACTTTCCAGTACAAGATGAATATACACCAGTGCTAAAATGGTTGTCGGTAGTTAAACCGAGAGTCATCTTTTCTGCTGTGAATTACATCTTTGTTAACTGACTGCCTGGAATGAGAGGATTCAGCAGTTAATGAGTTAATAATAATCAGGTGTGGACTATTGAGAGCTGCTGAGAACAAGTGATTAAACTTAGATTTATGGTTTCCCAGTTGAACTACATCACCGGTAATATCGAGAGTCATCATGAATGGATGTTGAGAGCTACACCACTCATTACTTTGGAGAAAGATTTATTCTTATCTGCCATAACTTCAATATCTGCCACATCTTCTTCTTCTTCCAGTGCAAGTACAGTCCTCTGGGTAGAGTTTTTATGCCTCCGTTACGAAGTAGCCGGAGGCATTATGTTTTCGGGTTGTCCGTCCGTCCGTTAGTACGTCTCGTTCTTGTGATCGCGTTATCTGAAGAACCGATTGATGGATTCTTGCCAAACTTTGGTCATGTATGTACTTGCAGAGCCAATGAACTGATTAGATTTTGGGGTCACAAGGTCAAAGGTCACAGGGCTCATTATGTATGCAAAAACAGCTTGTGATCGCGTTATCTGAAGAACCAATCGATGGATTCCTGCCAAACTTTGGTCATGTATGTATCTTGCAGAGCGGATGAACTGATTAGATTTTGGGGTCACGAGGTCAAAGGTCAAAGGTCACAGGGCTCATTATGTATGCAAAAACAGCTCATGATCGCGTTATCTCAAGAACCGATTGATGGATTCCTGCCAAACTTAGGTCATGTATGTTACTTGCAGAGCCGATGAACTGATTAGATTTTGGGATCCTGAGGTCAAGGTCAAAGGTCATGCAGCTCATTATGTATGCAAAAAAAACCTTGTGATCGCATTATCATTAGAACAGATTGATGGATTCCTGCCAAACTTAGATCATTTATGTATCTTGCAGAGCCAATAAACTGAGTAGATTCTTTGGTCATGAGGTCAAAGGTCATGGGCTCATTATGTATCATAAATAGCTTGTGAACGCATTCTCATTAGAACTGACAGATGGATTACTATTTAACTCAGGACATCTTGCAGAGCCAATGAACTGAGTAGATTTTAGGGTCATGTCATGTACATGTATATGAGAAATTGCTTGTAATCACGGTATTCTGAGAACCTGTTAATGGATTACAATTGCACTTGTATTTGAAAAATTTCTTCTGTTTTGGTTTGTAAATTGCTCTATGACGGAGGCATCATTTTCGACTGCGCGCAGTCGAAGTTCCATCTAGTTTCGTACTGTTGTGCAGTGATGTGAACTAGTGTGCCATGCTGCATTGTGTGAGCTTCAGCAAATATTCTAAGAGGTTACTTAACATATCCTTGTGGAAAATGTCAGATACCAAAAAACCAGGTTTGGCTTTTGTACTATATACATGTATGAGGATAAATGGGTAGCATTCATTACTCTTGTCTATTACTAACATCTCAGATATCAAGAAGTGTGGAGGCAGGGAGCATGTATCATGTTCTAATGATGAATTTTGTTCTCACATTATGAACATCATCTGGTACAGGCAGAAGGCGTTGGCCTGTGATTCCTGGTCACTGCTTCAGTGCTTCTGGGTTTATCCTGTTAAGCAGATGAAAGAGTAACCACTTTATCTTTAGCTGTTATATTTATCTGGGTGCTATACAGTATGTCAGAAGATAACTATCCTTTAGCTAACATTCCATTTTTCATTTAGAAAAATATATCTGGTGATGGTTTAGAGAGTCATCTTCACTTCATATGTTCATCTAAATTACATATTCATGTTCATGTACTATAATACAAACTGACTGCTAATATATATGTCCAAGTTTGGGTCGGAGACAATCTACTTAAAAGGGGCTTATAGGATAACAAATGAGAGATAAATAGATTAACTTTAATATACTTTAAGGAATCATGATATACATGTACAGTTACAAATTCATTGTGATGGCTTTACGCAATGACTGAGTTGTACAAATATATCTGCTTCTGTTTTAATACTTGATATCATGTTATTTTTATTTTATTTATGTATAAAAAAAAACACTTATATGTGATCTATTTTCAAATTTCTTTCATAACATATCAATCATCGTAGGGGAACAGAATGATTTAAATTTAGGCCCACATAAAACAGTACCATGAGTAAACCAGGGCCCCGTTTCATAAAACTCGTTATCAATAACAAATGCTAAATTTCTATGTCAAATTTATTTTAGTAGCTTATAACAGTTATTGTAACTGGTTATTGAAAACAAGTTTTTATGAAACAGAGCCCAGTGCTTACTACTTCTACTTAAGTAATGAAAAGTGTAGATCTATGAGGCCTAAAATAAAAACTTGTTGTATTGCCCTTTGCGACCGACCCAAAAATCTGAAAATCTACGGTCAGCATTTTTAATTTTTTTGTTTAAAACCATTTTTTAGATTTTTTAAATATTAATGAATAAAAATGTATGTATTTTGTTTGTTTAAATGGGATATTAATCCATAAAATCAAATTATTCCAAAATTCTCACTCGTGCAAACCGGATAATTATGAGGTGAAAAAGAAATCAATGGAATGATGACGCTGAAGCACATATATTAAAGCATTAAAAACTGAAAAATATCAGCTAAAAGAAGGCGAGAAAAAGAAAAAAAACATTCAAATCTAAAAATATCGGCCCAAAGAATTAAATAAAAAAAAAAAAAATTCTGACCGACCGACCCATGTTTTTATTTTAGGCCTGATGGTGGTTGCTTTTGTCACCTATAAAGTGCAATTTTGCCTTCTAAGAGAGTATTTATTCCTTGAAAATTGTTATTTGAAACAGTGAGATGAATGTCAATTTAGTACTTAATGTGACAAGGGATGTATTTATTTATTTTGAATATTTTTGGAACAAATACAGATCAAATTATGTGCTTGCCGATCATGTTTTGATAGAAATACTTGTATTATTTTAAGTACTTAAACTTTATTTATCAGAATTATCATAGTAGACTTGATTTTTTAGAAACCTGTAGAATCTACCTGATCGATTCTGACAGGATGTATACAGATCAAATTCTAGTGGATTTATTTTACCTGTAAGTTTGTGCAAGTAGAAATGTGTTGTTCTGATAAATTCAGGCAATTTATAGTTACTGACTTTTTGAAATTCCATTTATGACTGCCTGAGAATACTTTGAAATACTCTATGCATGATCGTATCATTGCCGTTAACCAAGTAATACTAGTACTGTTCAAATCATTTGCAGCGGATAGTAAACATTTGTTGGTGAAAATAATTACATGGGGCATAGATTAATTCAAAGTATGGTGCGTAATAAGTAAACGTCTCGTAAACAAAGGTTGATCATTCTGACTTGTTATGTAGAGGTATGTGTTTGAGCCCCAGCATGGCCCTTATGCCCAAAAGGAAGGTATTTTATGTACACTGACTCTCTCTACCCAGGTCTAAACCTGGGGGTGTTTCACAAAGATCTTAAGTTGAACTTATCTCTAAGTTGGACTTAACAATTATGGGAAGCCATTAGCATCTATGAAAATATTTTGCAAAAACTATTTTAAAAGGTATAAAATGTTGATTCAAATCATTCATATTTTCTATTATCAAGGAGATTTCATGTTCTTGATGTGGAATTTATAGAAAGTCTAAAATACTTGATTTTTCAATTTTGAATATATTTTGTTTTAAGGCTACAAATGGCTCTCCATAATTTTTAAGTCCAACTTAGAGTTACATGTAAGTTTGACTTAGGATCTTTGTGAAACACCCCCCTGGTATCCAGTAAGATGCAAACGTCACAGTGGTTGGGTTAGTGTATAGACACCTGTGAGATGTGTGTCTTTGAAATGGCTATCTGGCTGGAATGCTTCCCTAGTCCTTTGGAGTAGGGCCCTGAACACTGAATGCGCAGAATCGTAATAATCCAATAGTCATGATAATATAATGTAAAGAGCTTTGATCACTCACATGTAATTGGAAGTGCTATACCTACTTAAAAATAACAGTGTTATCTTTTAATATTATTGTTAGTATCATCATCATTATTATCAATATTATCAATATAAAGTGACTGGTATTATTCTAAAATGGGATTTCTACCTCTACTTACTGTGTTATTCATTTACCATTTATTATATATCATACACTTTCAGTGAGATTGAAAAGTGCGCGAATAAGGATGCAACTTTGCACCCATGAGTTTGTTATTGCATTGTGCGTATTATTAATAGATTGTGGTGTTAATGTGAATTATGTTCATGTGGATGGTTCAATCAATTATACATTTACATTAAACCTTTGTTCAGCGACTGAAGTGAAAAGAGATAGGACATGAATAGTTATCAGACTATTCATTTTGAACCTTCTAAGATTTTTAAAATATTGCCTGTCTTGATAATTTTGAATACTGGTAGTACCATTAATTTGTTCAAGTCTTCCATAGGTATCGTAGAATTCAATTCATACATGTTCCTTCAAGTGATGCCTGTTTTATGAGGTTCCTCTTGATATTTTCACTCCTATGTGCCAGTCCTTTAAATGTTTTAAATGTAAAGCAATTTTGATAACACATGGAAATAATGTACAAAGATAAGTGATACAAAGTTTATTAAAAATAAATTATGAATATTCAATTTTTTTGGTCAAATATGTATGTTTGTCTTTTTTTATTTAGTATGTATGAGAGAAGGTAAATTATATTACCAAAATGATTTTGGGAGATGTCATATTTTTGTGTGTGAATAAAGAAAAATGAGGGTCATATTGTTTGAAGAAAATAAATCGCATTATATGTGAATGTTAATCATGATACAACTGGAATAAAAGTGACCAAACTATACTTTTTCAAAGACAATTTTGGTTAAAGTGCCAAGTTAAATAACATCAAATGTTATAAACAAAGTCAACTGGACTAAACATATTTTAGCTTGCCTTGTTTCCATATTGAAATCTCTATACTCATAAAAATTGAACTAGTATGCAATAAATCTGATCCCAACACACAACACAAAGTCTAAGTGAAAATAGGTAAACAAAAATTTGGTAAGGAAGATTAATGGTTATTGAAGTTATGTGGACTTTCTTAATTTTAGGAGATAGACGTTCAATATTTTGTTACTTGGTGACAAATGTGTCTCAAGAAAAGTTCTTAGTTGAAATGTTTTGAAGGCAAATAGATGTGCACAGAAAATCGTTTTGTGTCATATACATAGGTACACTGATGAATACAAATTCAAATTTCTTGATATTAGCAGATCCTTGCCACAACTTGGTATAAGTAGTAAGTGAAACAAAAAATTCTTTTAAGTAAACTTAATTCACTGATACAAACTAAAGAACAAACCTTACACTTGCCCCAATAAAAATCACACAAGACAGCATGTTTATTTATATTTTATCTTCAAGATCATTTATTTCTTATTTACATATCTATTCAAGAAGATCTAAATAAAAATTATTACTACAAACATAAACATTTCTTATTTTAATGAACAATATATAAAATGACATAAACAAGGGCCAGGGATCAGTTTGTTATATCTACAATTTCTCAATAAAGGTATTCAGAAACCTGTATATATTTTTGTTTGTTTATAGTTTAAGTAACAGTGAAGAGGCATATAACTTTGGACGGGACATCATAATTTATTTGTGCATTTAAAGCAGAACTAAATGCCAATTCACCCATGTAACTTTTCAAAATATTGACTGATGATTTGTGTCGTTATGGTCATTGCATCCACTGAGCCAATTTTCTTTCATTTTATATAATTCAATATAATTTACATGATTTATCAACAAACCCCCAACAGACCATAAAAGGCAGTCTGGTTTTAGATAGGTCTAGTAGAGCCTACACATTGCACCACAAATACAAAATAATAATTCTACAATGCTCTTCTATCTCTTTCCCTCAAGGTGATACAATATTAGTTGACAGTCTCCCTGTCCGGCCATATGATACATATATATGAATATATGTTTTGTGATACAAATGTGAATCATTCACAAATTTAAATGTATCTTTGATAGTCGCCATCAGCAAAATCCAGTTGATTTTATTTCATCAATAAATAAGGGTCCTCAATTAGCCTAAAATAATATAAACTAGATGGAATTCGACTGCGCGCAGTCGAAAATGATGCCTCCGTCATAGAGCAAGTTTACAAACCAAAACAGAAGAAATTTTTCAAATTCAAGTTCAATTGTAATCCATTAACAACAGGTTCTCAGAATATCGTGATTACAAGCAATTTCTCCTATACATATATGACCCTTTGATCTTTGACCTCATGATCCTTATATCTACTCAGTTCATTGGCTCTGCAAGATATCCTGAGTTAAATAGTAATCCATCTGTCAGTTCTACAATGAGAATGCGTTCACAAGCTATTTTTGCATACATAATGAGCCCATGACCTTGGACCTTATGAACCAAGAATCTACTCAGTTCATTGGCTCTGCAAGATACATAAATGATCTAAGTTTGGCAGGAATCCATCAATCTGTTCTAATGATAATACGATCATAAGCTATTTTTGCATACATAATGTGCGCTGTGACCTTTGACCTTGACCTCATGATCCCAAAATCAAATCAGTTCATCAGCTCTGCAAGTAACATACATGACCTAAGTTTGGCAGGAATCCATCAATCAGTTCTTGAGATAACGCGATCACGAACTGTTTTTGCATACATAATGAGCCCTGTGACCTTTGACCTTGTGTTCATTGGCTCTGCAAGATACATACATGACCAAAGTTTGGCTGGAATCCATCAATCGGTTCTTCAGATAACGCGATCACAGGCTGTTTTTGCATACATAATGAGCCCTGTGACCTTTGACCTTTGATCTCGTGACCCCAAAATCTAATCAGTTCATCGACTCTGCAAGATACATACATGACCAAAGTTTGGCAGGAATCCATCGATCGGTTCTTTAGATAACGCGATCACGAGCTGTTTTTGCATACATAATGAGCCCTGTGACCTTTGACCTCGTGACCCCAAAATCTAATCAGTTCATCGACTCTGCAAGATACATACATGACCAAAGTTTGGCAGGAATCCATCGATCGGTTCTTTAGATAACGCGATCACGAGTTGTTTTTGCATACATAATGAGCCCTGTGACCTTTGACCTTTGACCTCGTGACCCCAAAATCTAATCAGTTCATCGACTCTGCAAGATACATACATGACCAAAGTTTGGCAGGAATCCATCGATCGGTTCTTCAGATAACGTGATCACGAGAACGGGACGTACGTACAGACGTACGTACAGACGTACGGACGGACGGACGGACGGACGGACGGACGGACAACCCGAAAACATAATGCCTCCGGCTACTTCGTAACGGAGGCATAAAAACTTTTAACCTTGATATCAAATAAAACACTGCACTGAAGAAAACTACAAAAACCTTGAGTTAAAAAAAAATCTACCATGTTAGGTAATCTTTATTAAAAAAAAGACAGTTAGCTGAATCCTATTATACAGTATGGAAACAGAGCAAAAGTCATACTGTTTACTATTGTGATGGCATATTCATATACCCTTCCTTTTCCTTTTTAATGAATTACTTCTAAAGTCTACTTAATGGGCATGTGAATGTGATAACAAAACAATCCATGTGGAATCTTTTTCATTCTACATGCAGATATTCTGTAACAATAATATATCCAAAATGTGATGGCTACAGTCCATTTCAGATGTTTAATTTGAATCCTTATACCATATAAGATTTGAAATGGGTCATTCAGATGCAAAGTGTAAGAGAATACTGATCTTATAATAGTATAACATACCTGAAATTATGATATACTTTGCTTCTACCGGTACATCACACGAACTATCATAAATGTACAGATAGATTTATATCATAGCGTTTGAGATGGAGACCTCAACTTGCCTTCTTGCAGAAGCATACCTCATGCCAATTTGTAATTCATGACGGGTTAAAAAAGGAAACCGCTGTTTCTTTCCTTACAACTTTGCTTTCCTATGAAATGTAGAGTGAGCAAAGGGGCAATTGTATTGCTTTTATAAAGATAAGACTACATGTATAAACTGTGTAATTCATACTGAGCAAGCTTGTGTCTAAACAGATGACAAATACTGCATAGTATACAAGGTGAATACAGGGTGATTGAAGAAATAATTTGAATTTAAGCATAAATCTTTCACTACAAGTACTCTGACAATCATATAGCTTGCAAAAGCTGCAACTGCTACAATGTGCCTCATAGGAAACTGGTAAATCTATAACTGTGCAACTATGCATCATGCAAAATAAGTGTCCTTTGGGTTTCTTCAGATACCAATCGCTGTAAATGCTGTAAATCGCTGTTTCATGTTTCCATGTATTAACTGAGCTCTGTGTTATAATATTCAGAAATGTGAAGCATATTCACATCATCATTAAAAAAAACGTTGCGATTTACCTCACCATATCTGAACGAGCCTAAATTGTTAGAACTGTATGAATAGCCAAAGGAGTCGATGTATGCCATTTTCTCCCCTCGCATCTGTACAAACATGATGCCATCTGATTATCCAACATCCCATATGGAATCACAGTCCAAGATCTACTGTGCAAGTTCTTTCCTTCTTGACTGACGAGCGACAGCCTCTGGATCTTCCTGCGAGTAAGGCGGGGGAGCATTCTGTAATGCTGACATCAATGCCGCATCGTCAGAGTTGGCTCCAGCTTGCGGTTGTTGTTGTTGTTGCTGCTGTGGTTGCTGTTGTCTGCTGTTGGCCTGGTCCTTCCATAAAAGGTTCTCACCTACTTGGAGGGCTGGTCCCAGCTTGCCTGCAGTCTCGCTCAACTACAATTGAGAGACATAAAAAAATTGACACATAAGACAGCACTACCATGATGGCAAATCTCAAAAAGAAGGACAAAAAGGCAGAAGAACATATGTTGACATTATTATAACTTTCAGAGTGAAGTTATAAATGTGTAAAACATAAATATGCATTATTTGTGAAACTGTGCAATGGGCTTTAAAATCTGGCTATAAACATGCCCAATGACTTATGATACAATACTAATACATAGTGAGAATAGAGATATAAAGTGTAAATAAATCATTGATAGAATATCAATCTGTGGATGATAGCGCCTGACATAGCTTGGATTGGGTTCTACAGAGAATGTGTTCTAACAATATAACACTTAATCAATCTAGGTGATCTAAGTCAAAATGTAGTCCTGCCCTATTTTGTACAAGCTCTTATAAGTGCTTCACAGCCCATTTCTTTTCCTTTACGGGAAAGTAGACTTTACCTCTTGGTCAATTTCTTGAGTTCCTGCTTCCTTCATTTTCTGAATTTTTTGTTCAAAGGTTGTGAAGTGTTTGGCTGCATTCTTTCTATCTCCTTTGTTATAGAGAAACACAGCGTAGTTCAGCCACACTGATGGGTCTTTCCTGAAATGATGGATGCAACAAACATTACAAAGGAGTTGAAATTCATGAACTTTTACCTCCCTCTTATTTCTTCTTCATTTTCTCCAGGTTGGTCAAACTTTGATTCTTACCTTTGAAATGGCACCAGCTATAAGCTGGCCTCACATGCAATGGAGCAAAAACAGTACCGGTATGTGGTTCCTAAATACCTAGAGTTGTGTGTTACGGAAAAATTGCTTTATAAATTCCATTCTTGTCAATATTCCTATTGCCAACATCATCATCATCACTATCATCATTTTCTTCATCATCACCATCACCATCATCATCATCACCACCACCACCGTCGTCGTCGTCATCGTCATCATCATCATCATCATCACCACCACCACCGTCACCATCATCATCGCCAACACCATCATCATCATCATCACCATCATCATCATCATCATCATGATAAAGTCATTATCAATTACATCTTCATTGTCATCATCACGTCAAAATCCCCATTATCATAATTATTATTACTTCTTTCATTGGTGAAACACTATTAAAGAATAGACTCTACACTACAAAAGCAATATATCAAGATATCAACTTACTCTTCAAGCGCCACAGCCTGCTCATATGCATTGTTAGCATTCTCTTCATCATCCAGATGAGTTAAAGCAACTATTGGAAGAAAAAGAATGTTGAGAGCTGTTATTTGTAAAGATAGACCTCCTCATGTGAAGTTGATGTAGCATATCTAAAAGACACATGTTTTTGCATATTTATGGTTTAAAGTATTGCATATTCATAGTGTGAAAGACTATTTTTATAGATTTTAAAAAAAATTGTTGCGCACATGGATTCTTTTGAACCTCCTGTAGAGCCACCAATATATTAACAAATATTACAAATAGCATTAGTAGGCCAAGTTTCATAGTGACTCCTTTATTGAATTGCACATACATTTTGCAGTGATACTTAAATTAACAAAAAATACAAATAGAATGAAGTGAAGCAAGTTTTTATACCCAATGCCTCTCTTTATTGTACAAGCATTATTCATTGCTAAATTTCATAGTTACTGCACGTTTTAGGAAGAAAGTCAATTTTTCTATATTACAATGGGTGCTAAACTTTGGCCCGTTCAAACCACATACAGCACTGTAAGAGTTTAAGGTAAAGTTCAGTTTTTGAAACGCTCCCCCCTCTCAAAAAATGAAAGTTCTTATTACCAATTATGTGAAAGAATATGTTTTGACTAATACGTAATGATACTTAATTGATATATTTGGTAAATTATTATATCTATTTGGACCTAGATTTAGATATTGCGCACATGTCGCGTAGTCCCATATCCATCTTTTTGTGTACAGTGCTTGTAACTTTACCAAGACTGGGCCAAATTTCTCATCATTTTGATGATTCCAGAACCTTGCAGTACACACCAATACTTATATGCTAGATGATCAACCTTTTCTGATTGATTCCACAACGTTTCTTTCACAATGCAATCGCATGACCATAACTGGTCTTTATCTTTAAATGAAAAAAAGAAAGTCTTACCGGCCAGCAGCATATAGAGCTGTCCCATCTTGGGTCTAAGGTTGATAGCTGCACTGATGAAATGAAAGGCCGATGCATACTGCTGCATGGTGAGGTGCACCAGACCAAGGTTATACATGATCTTCCAGTCAAACGGAGACAGGTAGGAGGCCCTCTTTAGGCAGCTGATTGCCTGTGTGTGATCAAGGGGGTGTTTCACAAAGATCCTAAGTTGAACTGATTTCTAAGTTGGACTTAACAATTATGGAAAGCTGTTAGCATCTATGAAAATATTTTGTAAAAGTTATTTTGAAAGGCATAAAATGTTTATTCAAATCATTCATGTTTTCTCATATCAAGGATATTTCATGTTCTTCATGTAGAATTTATAAAAAGTTTAAAATACTTGAATTTTCACTTTTTAATATACTTCATTTTAAGGCTACAAATGGCTCTCCATAATTTTTAAGTCCATCTTAGAGTTAGTTTGACTTAGGATCTTTGTGAAACACCCCCAGGGGATGGCAAACTGCATTAATGTATTGTTTGTTTGTTTGTTTTACTTGACTGCTAAGAAATCAGTGTATACTTGTAAGTTAGCAACCAGGGGACCGATGGCTTTAAGTCCTCTCAAGGGGCTTGGTAATGATGATTAATTAATGCCTTACCAAAGAGCATGAGCGCATTGACTTGGTTTCGAACCCGGGACCTCTCGGTTACGATACCATTGAGCCATTGTGTCTCCTCAAACAAGTCTGGGAACATGCTAAATCATAAAATGTATCGCATTGCCTCTGCGGAAGAGTGTTTAGCCCTTGAAACAGGAAATATGTTGGGTACTCAGCACACTGATACCCTTTGATAAGATGTCCATCTAATGTAGTCTCTTGGATAGGACCTAAAACCTCAGGTGACATTCTATTCATCTCTAGGTATTTACTTGCAGTATAAACATTTTGGTAAACATTTTACAATTAAAGAACTTGCGGGAGTTGATTTACCAGAAATTCTTGAAGATAGTGTACTAGTATACTAGTCGGTAGGCAACACATATCAAAGCAAAATTTAGCAAACACATGATAAATGATGCCTTACCCAAAGGCTATAGTGCTCTAAATTGGTTAAAAGACCTTATAAGGCAAACAACAATACTCTCAAGATCTTTAAGCCAGTGCAGAATGATTAGAATTCAAATATAATTTCAATCTGGGACACAAGAATATTGCTTTGGTAATTAATTTGGTCCTCAGACGTTTAAGTCGATATATCAACCACTAAACTTTTGTTCAAATTCTGTAACTAGAGATCTGTAAAATGTCTGTTAAATTTTCTATTACATTACTCACAACAAAGCCTGATAATTTGTTTTTCTCCACCACAATATAACTCAGTGACTTACCGCAACATATTTCTTCTTGCCGAAGAAGCACATTCCAATGTTGTTCCAGAGTGATGTGCTTTCAGGGACGGCTGCAGCGGCGATGCGGTACTTGGTGAGAGCTACATCAAAGTCTCCATGCTGCTGCATCATACTACCAGCTGCTAAAATAGCCTAAAAATCAAAATCAGTGGAATTATTAGATTGGCAACACAGCAAGAATGTTACTTTGCAAATCTAAGTATTGCTATTTTCATCCATCTGGTATATAGGAATGTTCTGAAATATGATTAATGAAAAATAATAAATGATCCTTGTATATACAGTAGGCTTGCGGGTGCACCATGTATAGTGCATATTACCTTCATGTCCCTATGCGCTTTGGAGAATAAGGAAGAGATAGAATTAGGCAATAATAAGAAAATACAATTGAAATCAGATACCAACTAAATCTTAACTTTAAAAAAAAAAACTGCTCATGAACAAATGATTTTTCAGTCTATTTTTGAATTGGTCAAATGTGACTTAACAATATCAGGCATTCCATTCCATAATTCAGATGCTACAAGCTGAAATTATAAAGAGTTCAGTGGAAATCATCAGATTTTGTAGCAGTTGTGCCAGAAGTAATTGCCATGTAATATTGTGGACAATGTTTTCCTTGTAAACAGTCTTTCCTTTGCTATTCTTTTTCCCCCATATCTGTATGAACATACATACCATTTGAAACAATATGAATAGTCATATCCATAGCCCCAATTTCTGATGTAAACAGTTAATAACCAATATTGTGGCTCTACGCAATTCATGTCCATTACAAAAAAAGAAAATAATATTACCGGTACAAATTTGTTCATAGAATTCAAAAGTGAATAACAATTTTTACGTTCCCCACATGATACTAAGCATTGAAAAAATATACATACCTTTACATGACTGGGGTCATAGGTCAAGGCATTCCCAAGCTGCTCAAAGGCACGTTGATTCTGACCAACCTGTCATGATGAATAAACATTTTATGATGATGCTAATATCTTTAAGATGTGTTTAACTCTTTATGCGCCACTTAAAAAACCCCCCTGTGCCACATTCTTTTAGGGTCACACATTTCGAGGGAATCTTTATTGACTCTGCTGAATCAAGAGGCTATAACTCTTCACTGGATGATCATGATGAAAAATATTGTGCAGCAAAGTTGTAGACCGGAAAACGTGCTTTTCGATGAACCGTCATTTGTTATATTTTGAATTATCATTTTTATAATAATCATAATTATATAATGTTTAATTTTTCTTATTTACGGCAGTTTTTTATCCCTCTAGAATTTCTTATTTAGCAATGATAAGACATCTTCAAATCGAATCTATTAGAAAGGTGGACTTCTTACCTTTCTTTACATACCTTGCTCAAGTATTCTAACAATTCAGAAGGTTAGTATTTAGGTTGTTGAAGAAAAGAAGTTCAATAGGGAGAGACTTGAAAGTACCCCGCTCAGCCACCCTTGACAATGGGCTAATCTGCCCATTGAAATCCCTATTACCCCAGGTTATTGTCAATGTCCGGTTTAGCGGGGCATGAAAAGGGACGTCGTGGGGATGTTTTTCTTTGTTGTGCCATGATAAGTCAATAAGAAATAAGAGAATGTTATTGATTTTGCCCACTGGTATGAGCATGTAAAAATGGTATAGGCATAATATATTATATGTGATATACATGACATAATCAGCATCTTATTGAAATGTCTCATTATGAATGTTCACCGCATCTGTTCTCTCACCTTCTTTACCCCTCAATAAAATTGATTTCAAGTACATTTATCACAGCCATAGATATACAAAGAAAGAATGAATCAATCTTAAAATATAAACTATATTGCATTGTTTTCCATTTACTTTATTGTGAGAGAGCTTATTATCAGAAATGATTGACGAGTGGAGTATGCAATGAATAAAATATGGAGAACGGACGTGAGAGACATTATGAGAGAGAAATAGTGATATGAAATGAAAGGACTTTACTGTGAATAAAGATTATAAGAGAAAGAGATAAAGATGACGGCAAGACAGGATACATATTGATACGAAAATAACAATAATAATGAGATAGAGATGACGGAAAGAAAGAGAGTAAACACTGATAGCATAAGAATGAATAAAGATAATAAGAGAAAGATATAGAGATGACGGCAAGACATAGGGTACATATAGATAGGAAAATGATAATAATAATAAGATAGAGATGACGGAAAGAAAGAGAGTAAACACTGATAGCATAAGAATGAATAAAGATAATAAGAGAAAGATATAGAGATGACGGCAAGACATAGGGTACATATAGATAGGAAAATGATAATAATAAAAAGATAGAGATGACGGAAAGAAAGAGAGTAAACACTGATAGCACAAGAATGAATAAAGATAATAAGAGAAATATATAGAGATGACGGCAAGACATAGGATACATATTGATAGGAAAATAATAATAATAATAAGATAGAGATGACGGCAAGAAAGAGAGTAAACACTGATAGCATAAGAATGAATAAAGATAATAAGAGAAAGATATACAGATGACGGCAAGACATAGGGTACATATAGATAGGAAAATGATAATAATAATAAGATAGAGATGACGGCAAGAAAGAGAGTATTAAAACACTGATAGCATAAGAATGAATAAAGATAATAAGAGAAAGATATAGAGATGACGGCAAGACATAGGGTACATAATTATAGATAGGAAAATGATAATAATAATAAGATAGAGATGACGGAAAGAAAGAGAGTAAACACTGATAGCATAAGAATGAATAAAGATAATAAGAGAAAGATATAGAGATGACGGCAAGACATAGGGTACATATAGATAGGAAAATGATAATAATAATGAGATAGAGATGACGGCAAGAAAGAGAGTATTACACTCATAGCATAATAATGAATAAAGATAATAAGAAAAAGATATACAGATGACGGCAAGACATAGGGTACATATAGATAGGAAAATGATAATAATAATAAGATAGAGATGACGGAAAGAAAGAGAGTAAACACTGATAGCATAAGAATGAATAAAGATAATAAAAGAAAGATATAAAGATGACGGCAAGACAGGATACATCTTTCTTTCATTAGTTTTATTCATTCTTATTCTATCACTGTCTACTCTCTTTCTTGCTGTCATCTCTAGCTCTTTCATTAATTTTTATTCATTCTTATTCTATCAGTCTACTCTCTTTCTTGCTGTCATCTCTATCTCTTTCTTTCATTATTTTTATTCATTCTTATTCTATCACTGTCTACTCTCTTTCTTGCTGTCATCTCTATCTCCTTCTTTCATTTTTTTTATTCATTCTTATTCTATCAGTCTACTCTCTTTCTTGCTGTCATCTCTAGCTCTTTCATTAATTTTTATTCATTCTTATTCTATCAGTCTACTCTCAGGGAACACTTTTATCACTAGAGTCTTCGTCACTGCTCGATTCGTCGGAATCAGAGTCCATGCTCCATGCTTCCATAGTAACAAGATCTCGAGCCTCCTCTACACTAAACACACGTTGACGTTTTCCAGCAGGTGCCATCGTAACATCAGTAAAAAAAATCCAAAGAAAACCGCTAAATACACGGTAATTTCGAATGTAACACTATGAAGAAAAACAGTTTACCGGAAAGTGTGCGATGTATACAATGTAAACAATAGTAAACGCAACGCGTGGCTACACACTGCGAGCGGTATTATGAATGTCTAATTGACTCGTATACATCTGTGCAAAAATGCGAAGTTGGCACGCCTACGTCCGTGCAAATCGGCGAACAAAGCAAACAAAGAGTTAATAGAGGGAACTCTTCATACTTGTAAGAGAGACTTTGGTGTCCTTCCAGTATAATTTGATTGCATAGTATGCATGATGCATGTATGTAGATCATGGAGTCCATCTATAATGATCAATTTAACATAGCAATTTCTCTTCAAAGAAATGTATCCCCAAAAGACCCTTCATATTCATTGCCTACCTCAAACTCGTCAGTATTACGCTTGGCTCACTATCTATGGAATTTATAACTGGTAAAATTTTACGCTCCTGATACATATTTTATAATCTGAATGAGTAGATTGTAGAAAAAATGGTAGTGGATGAGTTTAAAAACATGTGAGAACACATGAAGTTGACATCAGAGAAAAGAAGAGACAGAGTTTGAGAATAACACATGATGAATTTGTAATATCATCTAGGAAAGTCACGTAACTAAATTCAGATAAAAAAATCTTTATATATCATGACTTTACCTGGAGGTAGAGCAGTCCGAGAGTTGTCAAAAGTTCAGGGTTTTCAGGAAAAGACCTGTGAATGTACAGGAACAAATAAAAAGGTGGTCTCATTAGAAAAAGTATGCTACTGCACATATTCAACTTTTATACCGAAGATTAACAAAAACTCAGTAGCATGTATCAGGTGTTTGTCAGCAAAGAAAGAAAAAGAAATCTCACCAAAGAGTGGTATTTCTTATTAGATTAATAATAAAATATATCATTATTGTTTAAAAAACACACCATTATTATTTTTTGGGGGGAGGAGGGGGGGGGGGGGGGCATTTTTTAAACACATTTTCCCCATAAAGCATGAAGTAATAATTTGTATTTGTACTGCAAAGTGCACAAAAATATTATAAAGGTATAAAAACAGTTTTTACAGTGTCTATTAATCTTCCTTTCTATATTTCTATCTCCCCATCAATCCATCAAACATACACCAATCAATCAATCAATAAATATATCTATCTATCCATCCATCTACCTATATATTCAAGTAATCAATCACCTTTCCAACATCCATCCCTTCACCTACCTCTATACAGACCATAATATGTCCATAATATCACATTATGAATACCGGTACACTACCTCTTTTCTCTCTCCTACAGAATAATTCTTCTTTTTCTGTCCGTTACTTACTTCATCAACCTTAAAGAATCATAATAATAATATTCCGTGTTTATATAGCCCTCAATACATCAATCCGACGGTGTGCCTAAGCGCTTTACAGATATATTATTACCCCGGTCATCGGATTCAGGCTTACCCGCACACAATGTATGCACATTTTCCACTCCCTGGGGAGCATTCCAGCCAGTCATAATAATAATATTCCGTGTTTATATAGCCCTCAATACATCGATCCGACGGTGTGCCTAAGCGCTTTACAGATATATTATTACCCCGGTCATCGGATTCAGTCTTACCCGCACACAATGTATGCACATTTTCCACTCCCTGGGGAGCATTCCAGCCAGTCGCCATTTTACAAGCGCACACTTGCTCGTTCAACCACATGAACGTTCGCATCCTACCGGGTACCAATAACACCTGGGTGGAGAGTAGCAAGTGCTCGACCTTCGCATCTCCAGTCAAGCGCCTTAAACCACTTGACCCCCGACACTCCCGCTTTGCTATCTTTAGAGGAATGACTTACTCGGCAGCTCTCTTGTAGACATCAGTAGCCATCTGTATGTCTCCTTCCATCAGGTAAATCTTAGCAAGCATCACGTATGACAGATCATGTCTGTTGTACTGGATGGCTTGTTTCAGGTATTCCTTTGCCTGAAAGTTAAAAGTAAATACAGTGAAACCTCTATTTAAAGACCACTCAAAGGAAACAAGAAAAGTGGTCTTTATGTACAGGTTCCTTTAATATATGTTTCAATGAGAAACCATTTTCATGTAGTCTTTCTATACACGTTGTTGCTGAAACAGGTTTGAGTGTATATCAAAGCATTCAATGGTATCGTTCACAATGGAAACAATCAAAAGTTTGAAATTCACAAATGAAGTCAATTCCACATCCATTATGCTGATTCTGAGGGTGATTGTATTTCCTCATAATTATCCCTTTTTATAACAAGTATTAAGGGTAATGCCTCCAAAAAAGAAATGGCTACGAAACGAATTTTCAGACTTTATTCTCATCTTATCTTTTAATTCATTGGTGAATATAATGACAGACCGCCTTTTTATAATATTTATTTGGCTTTTTCTAAGACATCATAACATTTTGGATACCATTACAAATAAAGGAAAATTGCCCTCTTCGTTACAAATTTCAGGTATTAAATAAACAATTATTTCAATGATTGACAAACAAATATTTTTGATAAAAAAGGACTTACCTTCAGATACTCTTTGAGATACATGTAGCAGACTCCTAGATTATGAGCAATCTCCCAGTCTTTCTCTGTCATTCGAGATGCTTCAGCATAAACATCTATGGCTGCCTTGTGTCTTCCTAGCAAGAATCTAAAGTTAAAACAAATAAGAACTTCATATTACAAAGAATATATGGGAAAATCTCAGGTAAAATGGTTTAACAGGGGCACCAAACCAAAATCGTCAATTTCCTAACATAAATACTTGAAGTAGCAGAGTCAAATTGTAACTTTTGTCAGAATATTTTGGACCAAATCTTTTAATAATAAAACAGAAATGTATGCAATTTTGCGTTGGCTGTTTTATTAACTTTACCCTTCTTAGCATTATGATATATCAAATATTTAAAGGCAGGGTACTGACACTACTTCAGATTTACTTATACTGCCACCTGCTGCTCACAACCTGGCGATGTGTTGACAGCTTTGTCCCACAATGCATCACCAACTGATTGGCACGTGTGATGACGCTTGGGCACAGAAACCGGAAATTGCTCTATGAATACCTTCACCAAAAGATGGTGCACTTGAAAAAAAAAGAGTACAGCAGGGGCAGTGATACACCCTGCATTCAATAGCAATACTAAAGACCACCACGTATGTACAAAAACTCATCTGCAGCCAATCCTGTCTATAAAGGCCACTCAAGGGACACAGAAAAATGGCCACTGTAGACAGGTGGCCTTAATGGGCAGGTTCTACAAAGCACTTTTCTTTCTGAAGGGTGAGAAATACTTGGCCACTAAGACAGGTTTGACTGTATTTCATATATTTTCTCCAATGGGCTACAAATAATTCTGAAAACCACTCCAGATGATGGGAAGCTGAAGCTACAGGAACTTACAGAGAGCGAGCAACTTGCTTCAGGTTGTCTGGATTCTGAGCGTTGATCAAAGAGCACGTCTGAAAGCACTCTAAAGACTCCTGTATCCTGCCTTCCTGTCGTAAGATCAGAGCTTGAACATAGAGGGCGTATTCACACAGGCCGTTGGATTCCTGGAGCTGCTCTTTAATCAGAGCCTGGTTGTTGAGAGGTTAGAAATAAAATACACCATTTAGAACATTCTGGTGTATTGAAAGACACAAGTTTGTGACTAGATGAAATATTTAATTCACTATATTAGATATCATTCAATTGAGGTAACTCCCTGACATTTGATAAATTCACTTAGGTAGATCACTCTACTTCTTATGTTTTATATACGCAAAAAAGAAAATGTTATTTTACAAACATATTCAACACTTATTTAAAGTAAATATTATGGAGGGCAAATGTTGAAAAGTATCACCTCTAGAAAAAATGTTGAATATGTTTTTGTTTTTTTTAAGTATAATTAATTTTGTATAAGTATAAGTAATGTGTTTTTCTTAGTACAGTAATCAATATAATTAAGAGTTTTTTTAAGAACGTATTATTCAATTAATAAATGATGGGAAAAAAGAAAGAAAAAAAGATCACTCTGTGCTATATTCACATTTCACAGTGAACCTAAACATCTTTCATGTACATGTATATATATTTTTCAAACAGGCAGTGATCTTTTTTTATTCTTCAAATCAGGCACTGTTGAATTGCATGGTCAACTCATTCATTTGCCATGCATTAAATTTCCAAACAAATACTATTGAGCATGATTAATAAGTTACAAGTCTGTACTGATAGTTATTTTGCAAAATGATTAAGAAATTTAATATAATTAAGTCTTTATACCTAGTTTCTAAAGCAACAAAATATGAATTAAGGAGAAAATAAAATAAAAGATGGACATGGAAAAGATAATAAATATAAATGTTACCTTGGAGTTGTCAAATTCTTTCCTAACATAGTGGAGATGAATCAACCAGTTTCTCCTTTCAAATACTGGAAGTTCAGGTGCTACAGAAACATAAATAAGAAGGAAAATTAAGAAGGGGTTCATTTCTAAAAACTATGATGATGAAGTGAAATGATAAACTTCTTTTCTTATAGTAATATATAGTTTAACCTGTATTATTTCATAGTTTAACATATTCACTGTACTATATAGTTTTACTGTATTACATACTGGTAAATACTTTCTTGACCGAAATTGAATGAAAAGAAAACAGAAAAGAGGAAAGCACTCCAGTTGGGGAGGGGGGAGATTTCATCTATTCTCACTGCTCTATGTGCTTTGAATCTCCAGGAGTTTATGTTCTTATTTGAACTTTTGAAGGCTCCAACACTGACAGAAACCTCTCCACTACAAAAATGAACAATTTAATGTCTCTTCATAAGTATGGATCTTGATTTTAAAATAACTTATAGAAATATTCAAAAGAATTATAGACTGCAATAATAGAATAGATCAGGATAACCGTAATGAGATAAAACAATTCTGAATTAAAGTGTAAATAAATTAGGAGAAAATAAAAGTAAAAAAAGCAGTAAATAAAATAGAAAAACCCTCAGAGGAAGGTTAAAAAAATAAGGGAAAAAAAGGCTACCCCATGGATAAAACACATGAAAGTAATAATACCATTCCCCAATATGAATGAGTAACACCTTTATAACTACACCAACAACAAAACAAACACCAATGGTTGTTCATAATATGTTCTTCTGACCTTTCTTGCCCCTTGGCCTTGCCTGAGGTTTTGGCTGAGGGTTATCAGGGTATGGTGCACTCGGTTGAGGGGCTAAGTCTGAAGGTTTCTTTGGCTCTGGCTCCATCCTCCTTGGTGTCACATACTCGTCCTCTTGGGCTAACTGTAAACATATCAACAATATTATGACTTAAACTTAAAGGGGAAGTCCACCCTGATATTGAGTTGGTTTTAATAGAAGCAGAAAAATGATAGCAACAGGTCAGTGAAAGTGTGAGCAAACTGATTATGGGAGGTGAGCTCGCAAGCCTATAGGTCACAGAGTTGCCAATTTGTGTTTGTTTGATCGCAACTTCAAAAATTCCTAACGTTCTTATCTTTAATCAGATATTGCTCAAACTTTCACTGACCTATTCCACTCATTTTTCTACTTCTATTACAACCAATTTGACATCAGGGTGGAATTCCCCTTTAATAGCAATGGTTAACTATTTGTTTCACAGGAATGTAAATCAATACATTTTTAAGCTTCAATCTGACCCTTTCCTGGTTTCGTGTCATACTCAATTTTGCTCTACCGATGTTGATTAATACACACCAAATAAGCAACCGTAATGATGAATTACTTTCATTAATTTAAAGAGGATCTGAGATAACAGTCCCTAACTTCACATGCATGCGCGCCTTGAAACATGTAAGAAAGTGTATATTAGACTAGATAATGTCTGAGAAGTGCGTTGAAAAGAGCCATACTATTACTAAAGCTTTTCGTCTTGCACTCATCGGAGTAAAACGCAAGAATGAAACAGAAAGCCGAAATCGAACAATATAAACGGAAACTGAAAGGAACAAGGCTCGAATATAACGAGCTCCGATTGGCTGTCTAAGGTAACAGTAAATTAGGTTTAGTGCCAGCTGGTTATACCGGGATAATCGCTAAAATAATACAAGCGTCCGAAACAAACTCCTTCTGTCTGCATAGAAGAGGGTCGGTCAACTGAATGTGTGTTGCTTCGAGCATGCACAGATGAGTAAATTTTCTCGCTCGGCAGAGAACTTTGAACCAAGATGAACAGTATTGTTCAGCGATGGCAGAGTTGGCGTTGTCTGCCGTACGGACGTTTCCCTGTTTGCATGAGCGCGGCGGTTGTGAACGCGAGTCGGTCTGGCGGTTCCAATTGAAGGAAGGCACATGCTGTTTTACTCGATTTGCCAGTATCTGCATTGTACGCCCTATGCTATGTACCGAGCTTCACATCGGCACTTGAATTCGTAAATCACATTGCTAATGATAATGTCTTCGTTTTTTAGGAAAAATAGACTCTCTAGAAAAATGTCTAGACCTAGATCTAGATCTACTCCAAAAAGAAAAATGAAAATGAAACAGGAAAGAAAGTAGAAACATAACAACTTTGTCTTAATTAAATCATGTCCAGTGGCAGTGTTTGAACAATTAAAGAAGATTTAGACTAGTTGATTTGTTATAATATAGTACGTTATAGTATGGTATCTCCACGCTGGAGTCACAGGTCAAATTCTGGATATGATTCTGATTCTGAACCGGTGTGTATCTGCCTGCAGCAGGAATTGTCTGTAGCACTAGCAGTCGCGATCTATCATCTACAGTGAGCACAACGAAAATGGTACACAATAACCAGCGTATGGGACCATCATGGAAAATACTCTCGATATCCTTGAACAATAATACCTTGAAAAAGCAAAAAGAAAACGATATCAGGTGAGAATCGCTTCGTAGTTGTTTTTAGAAATAGTGATGTTTACACAAAACTTAATAAAGATACTCGGTTCACTGAAAAAATTAAATAAAAACTTAGCGTACCTTCTCCTTGGTAACATTTTCGTCGGCCATTTTCAGCGAAAATATTCCACAACCTCTTCCCCGAAATAAGTATTGCGCATTGCTTTTTATTATGTGTACTGAAATAATGAGTAGGCTAGGCCTATTTGGATACAAACTTGATACAAACTTTAAAAAAAAAAAAAAAAAAAAGTGTGGACGACGGCCACGAGAGGTAGCTTTTCTAGCGCGAGTCGGTTTGAAACACAAAGCTATACCGTGTGTCTCAAAAAAAACGTAACACTTTTGAAATGGTTGCCAAATTGAGCATATATAATTTTATGAAAAAATGTTGATATGTATGGAAAGCTAAAGGACCAACCTTTCATATGATATGAAAAAATTGAAAAAAAAATCATGCTTCGATGAACAGTGTTCACTTAAGTTAGAGGTATGAAAATGGGCCTGCGCAGGATTTTTCCTTCCAATTTTGGACAGGTAAGTTACTTTTAGCATACAAAATAAGTTTGATATGAGATATTCATGATCGATGGATTAAGAGTTAAAAGGATGTTTTGAATACCAGTCCTTTCTCTCTGTCATTTATCAATCCCCAAACACCACCCCTGCCACACACACACACACACACACACACCAACTTCCACTCCCATCTTATTGTATCATTGATCTGGTAGATGTGAACAGGATGAAGGAAGAATGGGAAAATGTTAAATTGAAATACCGTATTCAAAATCATAATTGACATTATGCAACCCACTCTCCTCCCCCCCACAACCTTTTCCCATCCCATCACCTACCCCTTGCCTTTTCTTTATCAGTTTTCTTCCGTAAGTTTGGTGGATCATCAATCACATTTTATTCAGGTTTTATGAATGACCCAAACATGTAATAGCTAAGTACATCATTCATTATGCATTGAAAATACCAGAATTCGAGGTATTCAAAATATCCTTTTGATTCAAAATATCCTTTTGATCCATCGATCATGAATATCTCATATCGACCTTATTTTGTAAGTTACAAGTAATTTACCTGTCCAAAATTGGAAGGAAAAATCCTGCGCAGGCCCATTTTCATACCTCTAACTTAAGTGAACACTGTCCATCGAAGCATGATTTTTTTTTAATTTTTTCATATCATATGAAAGGTTGGTCCTTTAGCTTTCCATACATATAGACATTTTTTCATAAAATTATATATGCTCAATTTGGCAACCATTTCAAAAGTGTTACGTTTTTTTTGAGACACACGGTATTAGTCTATATAGCTTTATATAAGGTTTGAAACAATCTTAAGATCTTCAGTAGATCAAGATGGACATGCCCAGCACGATACTGACCCGGGTAGCCTACTGACCCAGACCAATTTAAGTCTCACGCCAATAGCTTGTCCCTTACATTTTGGTTTGCATAGCAAAATAGTAACTGTTCTCTGTACATTGTGTACTTTTTGTAAACACTATATGACTTTGACTTTGTACTTTACTTAAAATAGATCAAATTTGAAATGTAATTCCTTTTTTTCAAAGAAAGGACTTAATATGATGGATGTGCATTAAACCCATTTGGAAGTGTACAGGTTGTGTTTTTGCTTCTCCATTGAAATAATTGTTTACATTGTGAATTATATATTTCAGAAGCGCAATTTGATTTATTTTACACTATCAACAACTTATGTCAAGGGATATACAATAGCAGTGGCTGATGCAGGATTTTCCAATAGGTGGAAAATATATCCATCAACAATATTCGTGTACGAAAAATGATTGTCTAAAGGTGAAGCCCATCGCACACTATACTATCTGACTACGAACCGATTTTGGAAGAATGTTATTTGCAATAGCATTTGATACGAACATTCAAACATTTAAAATCTAAATTGACCGAGGATCTGAACAAGCATGATTATATGATTTGAATGAGTCATATGGAAATCTGAATTTCAAGGGATTTCATGATTTCTTGGTAGAGGGAAAACTAAATCGACTCAAACTCCTATAGTGACATCAGACCAGTATTGTAATTCGGGTTTATCCTGACTAGAAGGAATCAATGCACTAACATTCCGTTTTTTAGTATTCTTATCATTATTTAGAAGCTAAATCAGGAAAATAATGTTTTTTTTAGATTTCCTATCTAATCAGTTCGTAGAACATCGTGTAGATTAGACGGACGTACGATGGGCTTAAGAATAACATGCCCCATTTGCTCTTTCTTACTTTTAAAGTCTCTTCTAATTTCAAACAGAGGGTTCAATATTAAACTGGGTGAACGTGGAGAGGCTTGCATAGTTCAAAAGACCCGTGTGATTGGTTTATTATAAAGATACTTTGTGCACGAGGTCACACTCGAATGGTTCAATTTCATATTCAATTGAATGAGATTTCATATCTATTTATATTTTCTCCAATCGTCATAACAATGTTCACAATAATACATTACACGAACAAAGGGTCCATAAAGTTTAACATCGAAATTTTCATTTTCGGAAAGTTATACAGTCATGTTGATACAATGAGACGATCTCAGGAAGACGGAACATTTTTCAAATTAAAAGGGCAATAACTTACCTCCGATGGTTTTCAATTACACTAAGTATATAGCACATAAATATCAGAGAGCGAGTAAAAGAAAACCTTATCCGTGATGTATCCATATAGAGAACTAAATATTGGAATTCTGTGCTCTTGGGTAGAGCAGTATTAAGCAGAAAGGGAGGAATGTGGAGACAAAAGTCTCTTTTTTATCAGATGTTTCTGCATTTATTGAAAAATCAAATACAAAATATTCAAACGACAATCGATTTACATAAAATGTGACAAAGAAGACATATAGATATGATTGAAAACTTGAAAGTATGGAGGAAAATCAAAGAATCAAGATTTAATGCATTGGCTAACTTTCATATCAGCATGAATGCTTGGGTCAATATCAGTCGAGAAGGGGGGGGGGGTGACGCTGTTATAGGAATATATATTGGAGAATGGACTGTCACGTATATAGATTTTTTCTCTTCTTTAGAAAGCATCTAAATAAAAAGTTGAAAGAAAAGGGGGGAGGGGTGCAAATGTGTGCATGTGGGTGTATGCAGGTGAAGTAATTGTTCGATTCCTTTTGTCCATGAACTAGTCACCTTTAACTAATGTATATACACACAAACAATTACCCATGTTTATGAATATTTGGATATTACTTTTTCATGGAGGCTTTGAATGAATAAAGAGATGCAGAATGTTTAATGCTGTCATGTAAAGCAATCCAAATATCCGGACCAGGGTATCTTCTCGATTTATAGGCCATAATGATGGAGGTCGGATGAGTGTCGTGTACGATAAGATCATAAGAAATCAATGTATTTTCCTATCATACACAAAATACTTCAAAATGCTAATGGTATGGTATTTATCCGAAATGTATACATTAAGATTGCTCTTTGCCAATTTCTACAGATCTTTATCAAAAGTTGTACTTTGGACTACAGTGATGTAAGGATATTGGGAATTGTATTGTATAAACACAATAACACTTCTATACCAGGGCTGTTGTGAAGTAGTCCAGATCATGTGCGTTTTTATATAGTTCTAAAAAAAATATTCTTCAATCATATTTGTCCTCCCAGTATCGCCACTGATCGCGTGATCCTCAAAAATAAAACCCACCGAAAAAAAAGCAATAGAAGTGTAGCTGGGATTTGGTTTGGAACATTAAGTTGGGCAATATTCACATCCCTGCTGTGCCCATTGGATCGATGTCCCTTGCCACCAAACAGATTCACATCTCATTGAATATTAGACCTATATGATAGTTTCACAATACAGGCGCGGATCTACGGGGGGGTTTAGGGGGTTTAAACCC
This sequence comes from Strongylocentrotus droebachiensis, assembly GCA_035222895.1. Lineage (NCBI taxonomy): Eukaryota > Metazoa > Echinodermata > Echinoidea > Camarodonta > Strongylocentrotidae > Strongylocentrotus > Strongylocentrotus droebachiensis. The sequence goes on along the minus strand of JAVYIG010012993.1, from coordinate 4,219 downwards.
CCCCTTGGGCGGCCCAGAAAAAAAAAAGAAAAAAAAAAAAGGGGAAAAAAAAAAAAAAAAAAAGAAAAAAAGAAAGAAAAAAGAACGCACGCTGGAGAGAAACCCTTTCAAGTGCAAATATTGTGAGAAGATATTCAACTCATCTGGTAACTTAACCAAACACATGATAACTCTGGATATAACTGTGTATTAAACTGTTACTTGATTTAAAAAGACGTTATCATGCACTGCTTTTTATGGTCTCCATTGTGTTAATAGATGCCAGGAAAACATCACTTACGGGGTTCAAATAAACACCCCCAAAAAAATCGGCTCGCCGCTTCGCGGCTCGTGGACGATGCTCCGCATCGTCATTATTTTGGTCAAACCCCCCCCCTTAGCAAAAAGCTAGATCCGCCCCTGCAATAGAGTCTTTATCACATCCAAGACTTTTTTTCACTATTACACTGTTGGTCATAATGATGGAATATTTTTTGTTTACCCCAAATTATGGAACGATTTTGACAATTATTTATTCCTAATAGATCTAAATAATAGTATCAGATGTTATTGAATAATAGTTTGCGAGTGTTTGTTTTACGTGACTGCTAAATCATGTGTGTGTGTCACTACATCAGGATGTAGTGAAGAAATGTGCATTTCTTATATAGTTTGAAGAGTCTTATTATGAGACTACCAGTGTCTTAATAAGAAGGAATAAAAATCCTGAGAGAAGAGGCGTAAATATTCACTTCTGAATGAAAAACGCCTATAAATTAAAACAACAACAACAACAACAACTGCCTACCAGCATATCTTGGGGCGCTATTGTTTAGAATAAGATAGAGTCACAGACACAGGAAGTTCTTTGTTCTCTCCACCCATGTTCTGGGAGAAGCAAACTCCGGTCATTCTGAAGGTCCGAATTACATAACATTGCAGCAGAAAGTTTTCAGTTATTTTGTGGAACAATTAAACTACAGGCCCAATTCGGTAAGAATACAATATCTATTTCTATATATGTTATTTGATATATACTAGAATGCTAGGATGTATCTTAATATAACCTCAGTTGAGTTTGATAGAATTTTATAGGAGTTTCGTAAAGATGATGTTAGATTTTGTACCTAGCTTTTAGGAGTAGACAAAGAGTATAGTGTAGAAAGCCCAGTTCTTTGTCTTTGTCAGCAGAAGTTACAGTACATTTTTATTTTTAGTATATTCTGCTACTATGTAGATGGTAACTTGTTTATTATATACAGTGCGTCCCAGAAAAAACGAAACCGAGAAGTGTCGATATTTTATCATAACTTAATCACAACCATAATTAATGAATGATACATATTTGGAAAGCTTAGAGTCTCCTGCATATTTCACGCATGAGGGATTAAAAGCAATTTGAAGGAAGGAAACCAAAAAGTAATTTGGCGGGTAGTATCTGAATTTCAAAGACAAATTCATATTTCTAGAAAGTTCATTTTCTGCTCTTTCATAATTATGATACCTCAATCAAGAAAAATGAGCCAGGAATAACAAAGTTCTGTTTGTTTAAAGTAGTCCTTACATTTTCATAATTTTAACAAACGAATTCGTTTTCACGGGGTGCCTGCCGTAGCAAAAAGGACATTTGACAAAAGACTTAACTCCGTTTCGTTGACAATCAGCCATGCATGAAGACTCTCGTCTACGGCTGATTGTCAACGAAACGGAGTTAAGTCTTTTGTTAATTTCGTTTATTGATACGGCAGGCAGCCAGTGAAAACGAATTCGTTTAATAAAATTATTGAAATGCAAGCACTACTTTAAACAAACAGAACTTTGTCATTCCTCGCTCATTTTTCCTGATTGAGGTGTCATATGAAAGGGCAGAAACTCAACTTTCTAGAAATGTGAATTTTTCTTCGAAATTCAGATACCGCCCGCCAAATGTCTTTTTGGTTACCTTCCTTCAAATTGATTTTAATCACTCATGCGTTATATATACATTATCTGAGTAGCATCACATGAAAGAGGAGACTCTAAGCTTTCCAAATATGTATCATTCATTAATTATAGTTGTGATTAAGTTATGATAGAACATCGATACTTCTCGGTTTCGTTTTTTCTGGGACGCACTGTATAGTTCATGTTGAATTTAGAGCAAAACTAAGTGTTTAGGAAAGAAACAATTTTCTTTGTTAGTTATTTAGCAGGAACTTATAAAGCGACGGACCGCGTCTGAAAGTGGCCCTGTTCACACTCATATACGTTTGCTTGTGTGTATCGTTTAATAGTTTACTGCATAGTTTTAGTGCAGGGTGTGTTCACATAGAGATTTAATCCAGTTTAACTTTAATCTTGTGTGATATATTAATTTGTAGTAATCAGTATCTTTAATTTAGCTATAGAGTTTTACATGCTTACATGCTGAAACATTCGTTCATTATTTGTTTGTTTGTTTATTATCATTACAGATTGTTATCTGAAGGTTGTACCGAAGATATGAAAGTGAAGTTACGAGTTGCTGAATAAAACAGAAGTTTGTTGGACTTTAGGAAATTGTTTTCAGTGTTAATTTTCATCGGTGTGCCTTGTGAATAACAACAGTTGGATTTTATTGTTAGAAACTCCTTCATATATAAAGATTTATGAAGGCAGTCACAGTGTGCTACTATGCTAATCATATAGGGGACCAACGTCCTAAAGCCATAACTGACAGTATTGAAGATTTATGCCTCACAAAATACCATTTCATTTCATTGTTGATTTGCAATACGATCCAGCGACATTTAGGAAGCAATGTTTCTTCCAGCAAGGGCTATGATGATAATGCTTATAGGTGGACACAGTTTGTCCTGAAATAATAGCGTTAGAAAAGTAGCCTGAGAGCGGTTTCAACTGCATGCAATATGATCCCTATTTCAATGTGGTAAAATCAATATGACATGGGCCAACAAATATTTTCTATTGGTGTTTGTTCGGTTTAGTGAATATAATGGAGGCATAGTCAATAACATTTCATTGTTCTGAAGCCATTTGCTGGTTTGTATCGGTCGTTATTGCAAGTTACGCCATATTGTAGTCTGTGGTGCATCGTGTTAGTGTTCGAAAAACTGTTATTATGTAGCCGTCTCAATTAATTTCTCCGGGGATTTTCTTATTTCATAATTATTTTCAGTGAGCCTTATTTACATCTACCAGTCTATTAATCTCTCTTGTCATTATTGGAAAGTGAGCTCAACGAATTCAATGCGTGACATCGAATATCTCGCTTTGTGAAGGTCGACCTCACAGTTTTTAACAGAAAGGAGCATCATTGCATCTAGCTATTCTAGTATTCCCACCTGGTATCCAAGTGTCATAATCTATCGGCCTCCTTCGAAGTCGACGTCGACTACGAAAGATGATGTCCGGTTTAAAACGATTATTTTTGCAATGGCGGGTGTCGATGGCCTTGCTCACATGCCTCTTCTTTTCGGGTGTTCATACCGGCTTGCCGGTGATCATCGACGATATCGCAGAAGAGCTTCATACGTCCACGGCCTTAATCGGAATTACGATGGCGGTCTTCGTCGTTCCTTTCGGTATCACAGGTTAGATTGTATTATATTTTTTTTGCCAAACTGTTACATGATAAAACAGCAATTATTATGAACATCCATGTGACGTCTTCTTTCCAACAATGATAAAGGGGTGAGCTTGAGTATAGTATTTGAGAACATTAATTGTACGGACACGCGGGGTGGGGGGGGGGGGGGGCTGGTGCCTTTTGCTCGAATACAGGGGTGGATCTAGGGGGCTTGGGGGCGCACGTCCCCTTTTTTCCTTCCGAAAAAAAGCTAAGAAATATTTACATACAATTTCAACGAGGGGGCGGTTGTAGCTAAAAAAAGTTCTCAACACCCCCCCCCCCCCCCCTTTGAGCAAAAACCTATTTAACCTATTTTGGGCCCCTGGATCCGCCCCTGTGTTCCACCACTGGTTGCTGTACGTCGGACAAAAGTATTGCTATATTATAAACACAACAAAAAGTAAGTTTTTTGCCGTTCAGAAATCAGTGTTGAGTGGGTAACTTACTCGTATTTTATATGGGAAATATTAAAAATAACAAGAAAGTTAACTAGATATAAAACTTTTTGGAACACCAAAAGTAAGTCAAAAATTTGACTAATCTTATATGTCATTTTTTTATCCTCTCTCGATCATAATGCAGGTCCTCTGGTGTCATACACCCTCGACATTGTAGGATGTCGTGTGGTGA